>LUGF01053802.1:0-12608 GCA_001625245.1 Calycopis cecrops
CGCTAAGGGCGCGGCTGCTGTGCGAGCGAAGATATAACAGGGCTAAAGCAATTTATAATTTCCCGCGAAGTTAAAATTTTTGTCCTACTAGTTTCCTCTCGTATTATAAATGCGAAAGTTTGTATGTTTCTTTGTTTGTTTGTTACTGCTTCACCACGCAAAAACTGCTGAACCGATTTTCATGAAATTTGGCACAAACATAGAGGGTAACTTGGATTAACATATAGGACAGTAGATAGTTTGTATCCCGAAAAAATGTTCGTATGGGAAGCCATGGGATGATTTTCTATTTTCCACGGCATCGAAATTTACGCGGGTGAAACCGCAGGGCGCAGCTAGTATAGAATAAGGGTCAAACGAGCAGGCGTAGATGACATCCGCTGCCCATAGACAATGTACTATAGCCGGCAAGCCTTTGAAATAAGTGCTTGCCCTTAATAACTCTAAGTAAGTAAGGAAGGAAAATGCATTTGAAACGATCAGTTGTGGCCTTACGTTAAGATGTTAATGATGAAATTTTTCGAGTTCTAACAATATCTCCGAAAATTAAATTCCGCTGCTGATTTTAGTTGGAATAACTTTTGCGAAAATAAATTTATTGCATTCGGGATTTACTACAAAAGATCGAAAGGCTTTCGCTTGCAATGCATCCATTTCACTACCTCTACAAATTGCTATCGTTACCTTACCATTTTTGGAGTCTACATTTACGTAGGTATGATACCTAGGCCTCTAGACCTATATTGAACTCGACACTTAGTGCAATATCGACTAAACCCCGCCGGTACCCTCCAATTAGAGGTTATAAATGAGGAGCGTCAGGCTGGCCTCGGCTAAAGGCTTCTCCTCCTTGGGGACTATCCGGCTGCCTCTGAACAGCCCCTATTACGTCATTGGAACCGTGCCTGGCCCCAGTAATCAAATAGAGCGCGCTACCAATGCGTCCGGTTAGGATTCGCCAGTCGTCCCAATCCACGCCGCCATCTGCTAATTCAGAGGGTCGGGCGGAGGACCTATATTACTATTAGTCTGGCCCTGCATAGCCATGTGCAAGCCCCCCCTCCCCCTCCCACCAATTCAAGGTGGCCGCATCTTCGGGGGAGACCTTTGCGACCAATGGTATTCTCTATAATCTCCAAAACAAAACTACATAATATGAACAGAATAGTCGTCGTTTTGGTAGCACGTACCCCCTGGTGTAGGCTATCGGCACATTCTTTAAGTAAAGAAAAGTAATGTGATAAGGCTGTGACTGACTGATGATGACGATAGAAAGAAGAGTGACGAATCACACAACGGCTTCTGGTTATAACGCCACAAGCGATAGAGAGATAGACCTTGCGTTGGGCTTGTGACATATCCTTGCCAAAAGCGATAGAGAGATAGGCCTTGCGTTGGGCTTGTGACATATCTCTTGCCAAAAGCGATAGAGAGATAGGCCTTGCGTTGGGCTTGTGACATACCTCTTGCCACACGCGATAGAGAGATAGGCCTTGCGTTGGGCTTGTGACATATCTCTTGCCACAAGCGATAGAGAGATAGGCCTTGCTTTGGCCTTGTGACATATCTCTTGCCAAAAGCGATAAAGAGATAGGCCTTGCGTTGGGCTTGTGACTTATTTCTTGCCAAAAGCGATAGAGAGATTGGCCTTGCGTTGGGCTTGTGACATATCTCTCTCTCCTCTCTCAATTATATTTCATAAGAAATTATCTCATAAAATGAACGTCCATAAAGACTATACAGCTTTACATCCAACCTCTTTGTATTTACCTCGGCACGATATTCTCTTCCGCGTTTGATGATTTTTTTACGGCCCACAATCCGAAGTGTCGAGTAGATGGTCTCCCCCGGGAGTCGCAGCGTCCGGGACGTTAGCGCGCAACAAAAGACGCCGACTAAATCATTCAGAGCGGAATTAATATTTGTTTTCTTCGTCTACAATTACACTTCTGTATCACTCGCGATTGGTGGCAGAGATTAGTTACGTGCAGAAGCGCTGGGTCGTACAGTTATTACAAGCTGTGCCGAATACACAAAGGAAGCCATTAACTTGGGGAATAGGTACGTTTATGTTATTCCAGATTGTAATATGTGTCAAATTTCAGCCATATCTGTTTAGAACTTCAGAGATTTTTGTGTGAAAGATGATGAAGATTAAGATACAAACTTTTTTATGGACAACACAAGGGGGCAAACTAGCTATTCAGGGACTACCAACGCCCATTAGCACGGTTAATGGTTATGCAGATTAATTGGCCTCTACACTCCTCCAAGACCTAGTGGCTACTCACAAACAACACAAAAAACTATAGCACAACTATCTTTTCTAAGCAGTTGAGGTAGCCGCAATCAACCCAAAATGCAAATGCTACCTGTTATAAAATTTGTGATAAAAAACTGTGTGTTCGACAACAACAGATCGACAAACGACGAATCAAAACGATTTGATTGATGAAGTTAAAGTATAAGCAAGCGTTACGCTCGGCCGGTGACCGTTTCACACGATTTAATCCTCATCTTTTTCAAAATCGCGTCTGTAGAGTTGAAACATACCGGATAGTCATAACGCCAATGGGTTTGTAGATAGCTTATTTTACTTACCTACTAAATTACTAAATGAAACCAACATGTAGGTATAAACAAGTATATCGTACAGTGTCGCGTCTGCTGTGTTATTCTGTGACGCTCTCTCAGGAGAGGCTAATTCGACTCGCGACAACTGTGCGATTAAATTTTAATATTTGAGGAGAGCAGAGACGCGAGCAATTGCCATGGGGTTGTTGTTACCTTTGTTTTGTTTTCTGTACGCTTTTAAATGACGCGAGTTTTTGTGAATGTAAAAATACATGTTTATTGAATGTTTATTCATTTTTTAGTAGATATAAAAGAGACATTGTGTGACTGTTTTTTTTTTTAAACTAAAACACTTCTCACCCATAGACATCCGCATAGAGATTTTACAGATGCGTTGTCTTCCTGCCTCCTCCCTCCTCAATGGGTCACCGGTTACGCACTACACAAATGGATCAGGACAGCTGTCACTTTACGCGAGTATCGTTTATACAAGAAGTAGGTACACTGAAGTCGCGCCAGCCGAATTCGGCTGCATGCAAACATGCTGCGTCACACCACCTCTAAGTACCTAAACGGTGTGTGTGTGTGTGTGTGTGTGTATAAAATTCATAAGTAAATATATGGTACCTAGTAGTAAAGCAAAATTTTAATTTAGCTGGGAAAGAAGGGGGGTCTGCCCCCCCATCAACCACAAATACAGAGGCTTGAGCTCCCCAGTGTACTCGCCTCTCATATCGATGAAGCTGCACTGACCTTCTGTCTTAGCATAGTTCTACCTAAAAAAAAAAATTAATACTAAAAAACTATTTTATAAGATATAAGATCCTAAGAACTATTCTAAAAGATTTTCTAAAAGATTTCATTTATTCTATCGTAGATTATTATTTCCTGAAGTTTATTATATATCCTTTTCGTCTCATCTCGTGGGTTTCTTACCCGAATTTTCACTGATGTTGATGATCATTTGTATCTGTATCTTGTATCGGTACAGATTCCCCAGATGGACGGTTTCTCATGAATACATTACCTCCCAGACAGGCCTCCGGGCGTAACACAGGTAGCCAATTTTATTTGTGCCAGCTACTACGGCAAACGATCTTGATACTTGCGAACCTTTCGGAGTGAGCCTGAACAAACGATTGCATTTTTTTATGGCACAGGTAGGCAAACGAGTAGTCGGAGCCATTCTTGACTACCGACCGCCCATAGACATCCTCATAGAGGCA
Organism: Calycopis cecrops; assembly: GCA_001625245.1. Classification (NCBI taxonomy): domain Eukaryota; kingdom Metazoa; phylum Arthropoda; class Insecta; order Lepidoptera; family Lycaenidae; genus Calycopis; species Calycopis cecrops. The sequence continues at coordinate 3,801 of LUGF01053802.1, forward strand.
ATGCAGATGCGCTGTCCAGCTACTGACACCGCACGAAACGCTACAGCACAGCTGTCACTTTACACCGGTCTCGTGTAAGCGAGAGGTACCTCTCCGGTCGTGCCGGCTCAATTCGTGTCCCTACCTCTTACTATCTTGTTAGCATCTTTATTTAAAATTATCTGAAAAGGGGCTTGGAATGAAAAGGCGTATCATTGCGCAAGGGGTGCATCTATTAGCATCTCTATAACCAGAAGCCGTTGTGTGACTCATCACTATATTTTCTAGACTAAGACTTGCCGCCGTGCACGACCGGCGTGCCGGCCCAATTCGACTGCCTCTTACTAAAAGTCAGTCATGTTCTTTCTAAATGAGTCAATTCCAATTGCATGTTGGTACTGAGTACAAAATTTTAATTTTTTAATTTTTATTTTATATTTATTAATTTTTGTTAATCCAACCTGGACCGGATACGGTGATCGCTTGCTCTACTCGGTTATTTGAACCTAAATAAAATACGACTTTTCAGCCCAGATTAGGTATAGCCCGATATCAAATAAATTGATAGAAAGAAAGATAAAAGAATATGCCTAAATTACAATAATAAATAAATAATAAATAAAACTTTATTGTACACACCAATACACCAATACAAATATTTGTACATGAAAACTATAACTAATGGACAGTACAATGTGGCGGCCTTATCGCTACAGAGCGATATCTTCCAGGCAACCATTATTTTGATAAAATGCATTGCTTGGAGAATATCGGGTGCTTAATATTATGTAACATATTTAGAACAAAAACACAATCTTTACACATACAAAAATACACACAAAGAATAGCATTGAAACACAAATTGGTCTCATATTCGGCATTTGTTACTTGGCAGTGCCGATCTCACCTACATACAAGTATCAAGACATGTGATGCGCTCTTTTGGAGATATTGGCAACACAATTATCGTTTTGTAATTTATTGAGTAGTCATTATTCTGTTTCACGACGTGGTGGGTGAGCCGGGGAGTACTTAATGTGACCTTAGAGTTTTAGGAGGTCAAACATATTAAGTTTTACATAAATAAAGTTTTACATGAGCCTGTAAGTCCCAAGAGACGAAGAGACAGGTAAACTAACGACTGCTCCTTTCCACCGTGTCCAATAAAAAGTTATACTGAAGACTTACTGTTCAGTTCTAACCTGGATTTATTGCGCAGTGGAAGTGACGATATACTCAGGGGACAAAACAGACTTTGTCTGCGATTACGCAGAGCTATATTAAACTTAATAGGTGCAATTACCTTGTGTCTCCGGGGTCCGGCTTAATATATATCAAATTAACCCCTAAAACCTATGGCCATAAGTTTCAAGCATGCAATGAGATATACTTAGCCTTCCGTGAAGCTGCAATTCGCCCGAAATATAAATCTTCTTAGGCAAGCCTCTCAAGCGGGGGTGTCCAAGTCTTTTATATTCAACTTATACACAATACGAATCAATCACAAGTTCATTTAGTTAGTCAATTAATTTACACTCCCGATAATATTAAAAGGGGAACCAACACTTAACTTAAATTAGCAATCATAAACTCAAGTCTCAAATTATGTACGCGGCCGATCTCAGCGGCATCACACAAGGCGTAAAACATTTACAATTACAACTAGTGAACGATCACTCAAGAGATGTCACCAACAATGGCGTCTCATAAAACTCACGCGTCGAACAGCGCGGCAGCGACCGACGCGGCCTCACGCGGCCCACACCGGTATTACATATTGATTACATTAATGGATACTAGATGGCAGCCATATGGTTCGGAACACTTACTCTGTTAGATTTTAAGTGTAATGTGTATATGTTCATATAACAGTTCATAATAAGCTTAAAAAAGAGTTTAGCTCTTTTATCTACCAATTATGTCTTAAGTTTATGTAAAAACTAGCTTCCGCCCGCGGCTTCGTCCGCGTGGACTTCAAAAATGATTCAAAATTTTAACTTATTATGTTATTCTGATATGAAATCTATATTACTGTAAAGTTTCATGAAAATCCGTTCAGTAGTTTTTGTGTCAAAGAGTAACAAACATCCTTACAAACTTTCGCATTTATAATATTAGTAGGATAAGCCTGATGTCTCAGATCCTTTACAGCAACTTTGATCAAGGGTGAACTGAGATGGCATATGTCCTGTCGGCAGAAGTTCTTAAAAGTACCTTAAGATTTAATTTAATTTTTTTTTATTATCAACACAAAATATACAATATAAAATTTTATAAATACATAATAGCAACAAAAATCCACTAAGTACTACTAATTATGTAGTTGTTCCGATTAATGCAAATTCCTTGTTATATCTTGCAGTCTAGAGGTGTTACGTTTATTCTTCTATCTCCTTATTCAGCAACACAAAATAAATATTGTAATATTCCTTAAATATAATAAAAACTAAAAATTTTAAAAGACTCTACGAAAACCAACCATGATTGACAACCATGACAATGTTACTACTATTAATTATTTCTCTTCTGTTCTATTCTATTATCTAAATAAAAACAATATCGAGTTCTCCAGCTAATCATCAAGTTCCATGAAAAGTCGAAAAGATTTCCCTCCACAATCTTTACAAGTTTTCCGTTCTCGACTCCCCCAAAGATCCCCCGCCCCTATCTAAATCACCCCTTGTAATTGTTACATACAGCTTACGACGATATTACTTTGTTTGTTTTGTGATATGCAATTAAAAAACCATCGCCTACTGGACAAATATTTTAGTCATAATATGCATAATATATTTTTTTATTGTAATGGGTTGCAAACGAGCAATAGGAGTCTTTTGATGAGCACCTACGACCACATCTTCATGATTGTTACGTTGCGTTGCCTTCTTCTCTTAAACGGGCCACCGGCTACTCACAAACCACACAAAACCCGACATAGCTGGCACTTTACTACGGTATCAAGTAAGCAAGAGTTAGGGAGGGAGATAGAGAGTGGTCAAACACGACTGGCACTCCCCGGTCGTGCCGACAGTATTTCGTTGCAATATCTCTCTTACTATAAAATATTATAGTGGAGTTTCTGGGGGTTTTTACCACGGACTAGAGTTACAGTGAATGAATTAATATGATCGATGTGGGTTATTGTTTTTTAAACTATAAATTGCAATATTTACCCAATATTTTTTTGCGCTTTCCATTTTTTTTTAACAAATTATTATAAAAAAATATAATGTTTGACCATATATTTTCACTTAAAACAGTTTTTTTTTAAATTTATATGTTAAATCTTACCCGAGTATACAAATAGGAACATTTTTCACTGTAACTCTGTTCCAAGGTTTTACGGTTTTATATGCTCCAGGCACTCCACTATTATTAGGAAACAACTTTTGTGTGGATAGATCCAAACGAAATAAAATCTTTTGTTGTTTACTGACTTTCGCTATCTCAAAGTATATCTATAGCAAGAAGTAGTTGCCACACTGCACGCAAGCATGCAGTCGAATTGGGCCGGCACGACCGGGGAGGTACCTCCCGCTTACACGAGACCGGCGTAACGTGACAGCTGTGCTGTCGCGTTTCGTGCGGTGTAAGTAGCCGGTGGCCAATGGAGGTGGGAGGAGAAAGGAGGGCGGCGCATCTGTACAGTCTCTATGCGGATGTTTGTGGGCAAATGAAAATGAAAATGTCTCCGGCTGCTCGTTTGCCCTCCTGTAACATAAAAAAAAGTATACGTGCACAAAGTTTCATCATGATCGGTTGAGAAGTTTTGAAGTGAAATCGTCACCATTCACGTTTATAATATTGGTAGTGATTGTTTGTATTCTGTCCGTCCATGTGTCTCGACCTTTAGGGGTCACGTATATGTCACACGTCATGCCGAGTGTCGCGTCGAGGGTCAGACCCTCACGTGGCCATTCTTCCTCCCCGTAAAGGTTATGGTAATGCATCTCCGATGGGGTTGCAGGTCGCGAAACAGATGTTATCTCGGCAACATTCGTCTGAGAACACTTATTGAATAGTAACTGCTTTTTATAGGCCACTTTTTTCACTTTTCCTTTTTTCAATAGTATAAAAGAGCAGTTAAAAACATTTTTATGGCTACCGGCGCGCCCATAGAAATCCGCGATGAGTTTCACTTCTTCCCACTCCCTCGTCTCTCTCCGGCTACTTGGACACCACAGGAAACGCAACAGTACAGCTGTTACTTCACACCGGGTGTCTTCGGCTACATGCATGCATGCCTGTAGCGTGGCACTACCTCTTGCTCATTAATACTACATAATTTGCTTAACTTTGGTAATTTTTTGAAAAATATTAGCTGTCCTATAATAGGACAGCTAATATTTTTGTGAAAGGTGGCTTTGACGTTTTTTTTTATGGTATGGGGAGGCAAAGGAGTAATCGGAGCCATTTTCATGACTACCGACGCCCATAGACATCCATATTGAAACCACATAGATACGCTACCCTCTTTTCTCCTTCAACTTCTATGGGCCACCGGCTATTTACACACTGCACGAAACGCGACAACACAGCTGTCACTTCACGCCGGTCTCTTGTAAGCGAGAGTACCTCCCCGGTCGTGCCGGCCTAATTCGGCTGCATGCAAGCATGCAGTGTGGCACTACCTGTTACTATGATGTCTTGATGTCACAATTTGAAATGTAAAAACTATAAAGATTAGTGGTTGAAAAAAATCTAACCGTGAAGGTTTAGACGTCTTCCTAGCCAATTAGCCTTCTACTGTAGCCTTTAGCCTGCTCTTAGCCTTCGGCGGCCATCTATTTAGATACTAGATAACTGCGTGGAACCAATTCAGTGTTCATTCACCTTACACTCTATTTTCGATTTTAGAGGGATGGAACGGTATAACAGACCGGACTAAAAAAATTCACAGGACGGACGGCTTAACCATACACACTTTTCTCTGACCTGGGATCGAATCCAGGACCTCAAGATGGCTGACTTACCACACCACAACTGCGACCAGCACGACATAACATGTTATGACACGGCGAGTGCTGCCGAGCCGGGGAAGTTATCTCGCGCATAATGGATGTGCCCTGATAGGTTTCCATAAGTGATTGATAGTCCACTGCGGGGTAGTCACGGTAAGGCGGACGCATTCGACGCTTTTTATATAAATAAATAATAAATAAATAAATATCTGTGGACTTTACACACCACGTTAGCCTAGCCCCGTGCTAAGTACCGTAAGGACTTGTGTTACGGGTACTAGACAACGGAAATATATTTAATATGTTTTATAAAATTAAGAATTTTTATATATTTAAGATTTTTATTATAGAAATACATATAATACATAGATAAACATCCATGACCTAGGCGGGATTCGAACCCGCGACCCCTGGCGCAACATGCTCCACTTATCCGAGCCTTGTACCACTGCGCCAGCCTGGTCGTCAAATATACAGATATAGAGAATATACAGATGTGTAGGAAGCAATATGAGTAGGTATCGTTACTTGTATGGTAGGAGATTCTCTTTGAATAGTTCTTAAATGATAGTTTTGTGTGTGATGTTTTTACTATAGATTTTATTATTTTATTTTGAAGCTTCGAAGGCTCATAGCTTTAAAATAAACTAAAATCAAAAATACTACAGCTCCAAAGAACCATAACACAATATTCTCAAATTTGTGATAATTATAAGCTTAACAACTGTGTCTTTATAGAAATAAATTAAAAATAATATTTAATCAAATGTGACCATTTTCCCTTAAATTCGTATTATATTACCAGATTTGTTTAAATACAGAACTTGAGACATTTGCATAAAATTTAGCTATTTATGTATTTAATTCACATGCTTAATAATGAATAAAATAATCTCATTCATTTTACAATGACTGAATTAACTTTTAGAACTCATTCGTTTGCATTTGTTTCAGCTCCATTTTATGGTGCTTCTGAATGTTGGAATTGTAACGAAAGTGCATTTAATGTTTGGTACAAGTAGCGACATCTACCTGTACATATGTCATGCTTGTATCGGTGTACAATAAATTGGCAATACAGTCTGTGACAAGTCATCGTGCGTTTCATTACTGAATGATTGGTTATTAATTTAATAACCAAATTCGTCTATTCAGATATCGAATACACCGTCATCCACGCGAGTGCCGCTTATCAGAAGTGGGCATATCCATTAAAATAACTCGCCGGCCCGCGGTGAGTGATCGCGCGTATTGTTGTGGTAATTCCCCACAAACTTTTCCATTTTCCACCATTTCCCCGACCGGGACGTCCCATGTGAATCTGCAGTGATGTGAGATTCGCATTAGCAAGCTACTTTTGTACTCTGTAAATCAATCATATCTTGCCGATACTTGTATATTTGATATCCATTCCATCCCATCAGCCATTATTTGTTCAAAGCTGGACTTGATGGTATAACTAACTTCAGGGCCTATAGCAAATTCATAATATTCCCAGTCACCCTAAATAAAGAAACTTAACTAGGCTAGGGTTGAACCGGTGGTAGATGAAATTTTTGACGTTCAAAAAGCAATTTTTTAAATTCTATTTTGAATTTTTAAAAATATTTTGATTTGATTTTGATTTGATTTAACAACTTAACAACAACACAAGTTAAGTAATTCCGTTGCTTAATTCAGTTAATTCATTTATTCATCACATTCTCGCTCATCTCACACCAAGATGAGGAACACTCGCATCCAAAACACCACCTGTGGCCACAAAAAACAGACAGCGAGTGAGACTGCCAAAAAAATAGGGTTGAGAAAATTATATTAACTAATAACCGGTATTTAGTAGCTCACACTTGTAGGCAGCGCTACGGGCTACGAGTTAGAGTAGGTATACTTTGCTCCACTATCCTGTGCTACGTAGCATGTTGATGGCCTTAAAGCTGTGTCTCCAGTAGGCTAAGGGTCAATTCACACCAAAAGCGCGGCGAAGGGCAGCGAAGCGGAGCGCACTTTCAGTGTCATATGAATTTAAACTTTATTTTCATTGCTATAGTACTTATTATCGAATTCTCGCGACTTCCGCGCGGATTCCAACGACTGCTCGAGCATTCGTGGGAATCCGCGCGTCTCGCCTCGCGCTTTTGGTGTGAATTGACCCTAACTGTTAGTGGCGGACTCGGCGGTGAGTTTGGGGCGTATCGGTTTAGCACTTCCCTTTCATATATTTGAAATGGAGTGTCCACAGTTTGCTAGTTTTGCGCTCGATTTACGCTATTTGCAGTGTTACGTACGCCGTCTCAGTTAGCGGCCGATTCATAGAAAAATAAGCAACAGTTTGCTTGTGAACCACGAAAATTGATCTGAGTTTGCAGCTAACTCGAATTTCAGTTCGTCACAAATTTGCAGCTCACTCTGTCGGCCGCTAACAATTACATTACCTACCTAACCTTACTCATATGTCCCCTGCCTAATGCCTCCAAAAAGTTATAACTTAAAAAACCGTAGCTTTAGAATAAGAATAAGAATTTATTTATTTGGGCTAATTACACTTTTTACAAAAAACAAACATAATAATATATTCTAAACAAAATCACAACAAATAGAAAGGAAAAAAGAAAAAAACAAAAGTATACTAAATATTAATAATAACAATATCATATACACTAGAAAAAAAAACTTATAAAAAACAAAAAAAAACGTAAACGTACGAGTACGGGAAAATGCGCAACAGTGTAACCAGTACCCAAAATGGTAACCAATCAGTATGATGGTTGTGGTACTATTAAAATGATACCACAACCCTGATTTTATGTGGCCCCATGTACGATGTAGGAGTGACGGAACAGACACATACAAGACTTTACTCGGAATACTATAAAAATAAAATAAATCAGTGCCACAAAACTAGCCAACTCCCACAAAACATATTTTAATTATCACGACAAATAAAGAATTATCCACACTAAGGGTCTTAAAACTATAATAACAAAATAAATATCCCAGTGCCACAAAACTAGTCAACTCCCATAGAATATATTTTAATTATACAACAAATAAAGAATTATCGTCTAAGATACGTGTCGATTCCCATCAGCCGATGATGGATGGCGTGGGGCAGCGGAAATGGCGCCAAATTAACGGATCGCACCCCCGTGGCGGGAAACAACGGGAAAATGGCGGGTGATTGTCACAATCGTTAGTTGGACAATCTGTAGCAACAGTTAAGTGTGGCTTGATTGTTGTTTTTATTGCTGCGGGCAAACGAGCAACACAATTGCTTGATGGTAACTATCATAGAAGAAAATAAGATAACATTTATTGGACCACAATACAAAAGATATTATTGTGATCCGTATACTGATACGGACTTTGACATAGTAATGAGACGGTGATTGTGATCGCCGTGAAAAACCACTGTGATATTCATAAACAGCGATCGCTGTAGTGAATGCTCTTTGCGCAAGCAGTGATTTCAATCACTACAAGCTCACAGCGACCGGTCACTGTTATTACGCGTTCGCTGTGATCGCTGGCAGCGATGCAGCGCGCTGAAGTAAAGAGTGAATTAAAGAGTGATTAAATCACTGCTACTATTCACGGTGATTTTTTACGACTGCTCAGGGCGATCGCTGCTACTCAAATATCACTCTTAGGCACACCTCTACTTTGACACGACGGACAAAAATGTATGCAAAGTACCACGTACTTTTAATCCCATTCGCGTTACTTGATACAGTTGTAAGCGATCTATTTTAGCGGACCAAAAAGTCCGCGAACAAAAATCCCTCATCTGCACAGGCCTTGTGCCACCGCAGACATGATACTTTTAAAATCGGCGATATAAGCGCTATTAGAAACTGAATGCAGCGACACT
>LUGF01053802.1:25274-37867 GCA_001625245.1 Calycopis cecrops
CCGACGCCCACCGACGCCCGCCGACGCCCGACGCCCTAGACGACGCCCGTCAAACGCTAGTTACGAGTTATTGCTGGGCCTCTCGTTTTGTTTACTGCTTTTGTTTAGATTATATGTGGTGCGGTAATCGAGTTTTTCCTCTCTATTCTCGCAAAGAGACGAATGAGCTATTGAAGTCTTGATGGCTGCCATGGACCTTCGCATAATTGTGCAAAGTTGAGTCTCCCCAGTCGCGCCCAATCAGGTTGCAATGCAGCAAGGCATTACTTCTATAATTCTTATATAATACTAGTTCACCGGGCCACGCGTTGCTGTGGCAATTGAAATATAGTTTTGCTTTTAAGTTGGACCATTTACGTCTGCCAAATTTGATCAAAATTTATTCAATAGTTTCGATGTTAAGACGGATAAACGCTGGGACACCGGAAACTCGGAGACTTTTGTTATATAATGACTACCAGTCAATGTAATACCGGTATTGTAATACCGGTGAATGGTTAGTGACTACCGCCGCCCATAGATATCCGCAAAACTAGGTGTCTTGCAGATGCGTTGATCTGCTTCCTTCTTTTTCCTGCTGGGCCTCCGAAATCTTGTAAGCTGCATTTTCTCTGTGTTGTTGTTGGACTGCCGTCCCATAGGAATATGAGAATGGGGGAAAAGATAGTGCCCATGTGCACGCACTTTTTTTTTTTTTAGATAGAATCTACGCTAGCAGAACTGAAAGCCCAGTGCAGCTTCGTCTGTATGAGAGGCGAGTGCCCTAAGGTAGCTCGAGCCTCTGTACACCACCTAATTACAAACAATGCACACACTTGTGCACTGTAATATGGCCTGCGCATCTGGCCAACGTAGTCGAAATTCGGCAAGGACGATATTATTACCCACGAATTTCCATCAAAAAGACGTATTATTACGTAAAAGACGTAAGATTTATAATTCAATGTTAAAATACTAGCTTCAATGTAGAAATATAATGTGAAAAAATCATATGCCTTTACTTTTAAATTTCTACTAAACAGTAGATTAATCGTTGTCTGTGGCTTTCATTTTTTGTAGAGCTTTGTCTCTTTCTCGCAAATCCATCAACTACGTAATTATCTCAAATTGTTAATCCAGCGAAGGACATCAATTACAACAAACATCCGCATCATCAATAAGCGTTAAAACGGGAACTCATTTGCCCCAAACCCCTCAAGTGACAAACTCATAATCATTTGTCTGTCCGATTGTCCAGTACCCCATTACAGACCCCCCAATTTACATAGAACTTTATTTTCATACTGCGTCTACTAAATCACGGATCGTGGTAATCTGGTGACCATTACAAAACCTTCCACTTTACATGGACCCCTAATTTCACACTGCGTCTACGTGATCACGGGTCGTGGTGATCTGGTGATGTTACTAAGGAAGGTAGGTACCCAACCGTTTAACCGACCCAGCGCCATTTCACAAATAATTCAGCGACGGTCAGCTGACAGGCCACTAAATATCTCAGTGTCGCTGGGACGACTAATTAAATTGTATATATTATTCAGTTACGGACGGACAGACTGTTAGATGCCGCCCGAACAGCGAAGTTGTAGCTATATCTTCACGATTTTGTTTGTGAGTTGTTCCATTCCATTCCATCAATCCATTCATTCCATCAATCCATTCATTCCATCCATTCCATTCATAGTCACCTTCCTTCCAGACGGTGACTATGAATGGAAAGGAAGTAGGTAGAATCCTAGATTCTAGCATGATGCGCATTTAGGAATAAGGTAATGCCATGCTGCATTTTAATAGAAGACAGGACCGTGGAGATGCCTACCTTTACACGAAATTGCTACAAAGCTATGCTGTCGTTCGTTCCTTATAAGTTTCTGGTGGACCATTAAGCAGAGAAGCACAACACATCTACAAGAGAGTTATGTGGATGTATATGCGCGTAAAATCCGACTGCATCCGGCTGATCGTTAGAACCCTTATTCTAGAAAAATATAGAAATCTGCATATTTCCTAGTATAAAGTCGCTAACGCCTCCAAATAAGGACCTAAACCACGGTAATGATATTTACCTCTCCAGTAAACCGTCAAATCTGACATTGCGTTTTGCCCCGTAGGGTTGTTGTTTTGGCGAAGCTAGTTCTGCGAATTATGCCGCGTTTTGAAATTTCGGGTCCCATCGACATTTCTGCACAACGTACCTACACATTAATTACGTAATAAGTAAAATAGTTTATAGTTTGTTATTTATCTGTATATTAACGTTTTACAAGTTTTTTTTGAAGTATATAGGGGGCAAACAATCGGGGTCATTTTCATGACTACGAACGCCCATAGACATCCGCACAGAGGATATAAATTCGTTGCCCACCTTCCTCCTCCTCGCTCCAAGGGCCACCGGATACTCACACGCACGAAACGCGACAGGACAGCTCCCCGATCGTGTCGGCCCAATTCGGCTGCATGTAAGCAGCAACTCTTACTAAATAAATCACTTTGTGGAGAAAAATAGTGACATGACATGGTATAAAAAAGTAGGTATTTTTTTAATAATTTATTATTTATTATTGTGTGAAACAAATTAATTAATGCGTGTGCTTTTTATAGCATTGTAACTATACTTGCAAGATGCAAGGCTCCATCTCTCTGCTTTCAAAGATTTTCGCACAATGTCGAGATTAGGTATGCTATGAACGGTCGCCGCACACTTATCAACTCGGAAAGGGATCGTAACCGTATCACCTCGAGCCGGTCAGTATTCTTTGGATGAAACTTCATACTGCAACGCACACTAATGGGAAACGTGACGTAATCGTATCGTCTTCGCTTTTCTAGGCGAGGCGTTTACGATCCCTTTTCGACTTGATAAGTGTGCGGCGACCACAACTCGGATTTACACAATAAAATCGACTGCATACGTCAGTAGCGTAGCGTGCTCTGGGGGGGGGGCGCCCAAACCAATTTTTATACGGGACTTTGGGAAGTTTTTATTAATTTTCGCTTACACACGTTGAGGGCCCCCGTGGCTCGGGGGTTAAACACTTTTAGTAATTACAAAAAAAATCCTTAAGAACATTTCAATTATTTTTTAATAGCCTATACAGGGTTGGTTTTTGGTCACCGACCATATTATGTAAAAATAAGGAAATAAAACATCATTTCAAGGGTGTGTTTAAATTTTATCGTCTTATTTTTAATATTTTGTTACGTAAACATCGATTTGAAACGGTCCGTAAATATACCTACGCGCATTAGCAACCGAAGAATGTGTTGACCTCAACAGCTGATTGTGTTTCGTATCCACTGCGTGCGGCCGCCGCTATGCGCGGCGGCATTGATCAATTATGTTACCCACACACTATTTATTTTCGTACGGGACAAAAATATTTTTTATATTATTTTTCTTATTTGTTTTATTTCATAAATCGAATGTATTATCGATTCTGAACCAAATCTGAAAATTTGGCTGGTGACCAAAAACTAAGCCTGTAAAACTTATGCCAGACTGTTACGTCTGACATATTACTTCAGCAATTAATGAATAGGTTCAAAGAATTCTTATAAATATACAAATATCACTTACATGAGAACAAGCAAACATTTAGTATGAATCAATACTTGAAAGTCTAGAACTACAAATTAGCAAAAAGCTGCATAATGTCCGATTCATAACTTCCCCTCAGACAACTAAACTGTAAAGTGAAAATTTCACAAATCCGCCATTTTGTACTTTTGTGCAGTCACGTCAAGTTCAAATTTGGAACGTGCGCTCTCTAGGGAAACAAGGGATACAAGCTCAGACACAGATTAAAAATGAAAAAAGATATGGCGTTGTGGGACTTTAAATGGATTGACAAGACAGACAAACTGAAACTGCAGATAAATATTAAGTGTTATTCGAATTATCATAATTTTATTTTCGGCCTTCTTTCACTAGTACTGACCATAATGCATGCCATGGTATGTTTTGCCCACATTACACACCTATCTAGAAATTTATAAACTATTAGGTTCTGAAAATCTATGCGTCGTCCGCCGCTATTCTTTTTACTCTACTTCGTCGTAAGAAGTAACGTTTTTCGGGCGCATGTGATGATGTATGTATCTATCTTTTGCTAAAGTCTGCGATGAAGAAAGTTATAGGTTATTTAAAAAAAACAACTTTTTAACTGCTATTACAAATCGAATGGTAATAATGGCGCGAAAATCGTCTCATGTACGTACGAAAAAAAGAAAAGAAACCATGCATTTAGACTAATTACATACGCAAGTAGTTTGTGCACTGTCGAATACAAAAAATTAAACAATAGGTACTCATTTTCTTTATAAGTAAGCAATGTTTCATGAAGAAATCAACAATATTGTTTATGATAGCATAAGCTGAACAAAAACAAAATCAGGTCGATTGGTCGAATTTTGATCGTAAGTTCACGGTATCTTCAAATAGAACCGGTGTGTGAGTGTGATGAACACTTCTTAACCAAGCGGTGTAAGACGTTGCGGGGGTCAGTGGCAGACGTAATTGATGTGAAGTCGTCACGTGTGACCCCCTCCACCCCTCCACCCTCTGAGGCTGTGGCGAGCTTCGTACGTCCTGACCAATGCACAATGTAGGTATTAGTTTGTCTGTATTACTTCTATTTGTGTTTATAATGCAATGACGTCACAGCATTGGTATTGTCAATGGACACGCCCTCAAATCCTTCCTAATGTAATTTTACTGGTATTAGATATGATCGGTATTTGTTAAAGATAGTCTGTTAGAGAGTTCCTCGTCTGATGAATTTGTTCCCGACCCCGCAGTTCTCGTACGGACCTGATGCTGTTACAATGTACCTATGACTATCCAGGAACAGACACACTCCCAGACGAATTTAATAATCCTTTTTAGGGTTCCGTACCCAAAGGGTAAAAAACGGGACCCTATTGCTAAGGTTCCGATGTCCGTCCGTCCGTCCGTCCGTCTGTCACCAGGCTGTATCTCATGAACTATAATAGTTAGACAGTTGAAATTTTCACAGATGGTGTATTTCTGTTGCCGCTATAACAACAAATACTAAAAAAACAAATAATATGAATATTTAAGGGGGCCCCCATACAATAAACGTGATTTTTTGCTCCCATACAAAAGATAAGCTCCCGTTTTCGTAGATTCCCTCTTCGTGCGCGAGTCCGACTCCCACTTGGTCGGTTTTTTTTTAAAGACGTTAAAATGACGTCTATATTCATAATCAATCGCCAGTCTAACACAAAATAAAACACACATACATACACAGCCCATAAATCGAAGACACGCAGGTTCGTGACGGCTCCCATCTCGTCCTCCCCATGGCGCCGAATGTCCTTCCGAGTAATTACCCGCTTTGTCTTCGGCTGACCATAACCGTAAACAACGCCAAATTTATTTCGGACCAGCGACAAAATTACCATGGAGACTTAATTGCTGGCTGGATTCGATTTTTGAATATTTGATTTTGGAGATTTGAAAATGGAATGGAATATGATGGTTTATAAATCATAGACAAGTTTCGAGATGAAATTCTTTTTCATGTGAGCGTTTTTGAAAATCGTATGTGATGTTTAGTGAGGTATAGCCGATTTTTTTATTTATTTTATTTTTTTATTTATCTTTATGTACATGAAATTTATTACATGAGTTACTTAATACTATTATAAGAGAAGTACACTGGTGTGCTTATCTCTGTAAGGGATCTCTTCCAGCCAACCAACACAATTTATATAGTAATTTAATGCGGTAGTGCGTACATACAAGAAATTCAAAACAAAAAAGAACAATAATAAAAAAACGAAAACTACGTGCCTATAAATATAAATTAATTATAACTTACAGCGTATGCATACATTCATATGTGTATATAATAAATCGCAAATATCATACATTTATACAATACTAGCTGTGCCCCGCGGTTTCATCCGCGTAACTTTCGATCCCGTGGGAATATCGGGATGAAAAATAGATGTTGGCCGATTCTCAGACCTACTCAATATGCTCACAAAATTTCATGAGAATCGGTCAAGCCGTTTCGGAGGAGTATGGCAACGAAAACTGTGACACGAGAATTTTGTATATTATTAGATATATTAAAGTTTCTAAGACGAAATAGAGTAGGTAGACCTGATTGTATCTATGGGGTATATATTTGCGTTAACATATTTTTTTGCCCTGGTGGCATTGCAGCTGAATAGGGCTGACACGACAAGTACCATAACCTCCCCAGAGAGGTACCTCTTGTCTCTTGTATGAAACCTTCGCGTTTCGTACGTTGCAGCATGCAATCTTCAGTCAAATTAGTACACAAAACACTAATTCCTACTCAAAATGACGGATATAACGTTAGTTGCAAGTAGCACTTAATAAATAAATAAATAAAATCATTTATTTCGGACCACAGAAATCCATATTGTGTTAGTAAGAAGCTTATAACTATGTTAGTATCTTATAACTAGGTTAGTAGATGTCTTAAATCAATGTTAGCATCTTATAACTATGTTAGTAACTTGTGACTATGTTAGTAAGTATCATAAGATTATGTTAGTTTCTTATAACTATGTTAGTAAATGATGACCCGACTCTCATAAGCCGCTCAAAACCCGACAGCATTCCCCACAACAAAACCAAACGGCCAGCGGAAATAATGAGCTAACAAGTACGAAACACCTTAACGTCGAATTAGGCGATCCATCTGCCGGGCGCTGGGGGCGCCATAAACAACTTGGGGACAGGACAATAAACAAGGGGCCAAATAAGCTGCCGGTTAAGAAACACCCCCTAGTTAATTACCTCTCGGACTAACTAGCACTTAACGGTTTCCTAGAGAATTTTACGATGTGTTCATTGCACAAGGAAAGTGATAGACTGACCTTCGGAATACGAAATGTATTTTAAAAATACTTCGTGTTTCTTTTAGAGATTAGGAAGCTTTCCGTGACTTTGTATGTCTACTATCGTAGAAAGAACTAGGTAATCCTTCTACGTCTACTATAAACTGTAACTTCTTATTTAGAGCAGTTTTACTGCAAATGCTAATATTCGGTAGAACTAGAACTCATATGTAGCACAAATGCAAAAAAATTGCTGAAGTTAGAAAAAAAACATTTAGAATAGCATAGAACCTCCGTACAAAATTCTTTAGCCCATGTTATCGAAAGTAGAAATTTCAAATTTCGAACTCCGTGCTATTTCCGGCATCGAGCCAATTAACTATACTAGAAAATTTTATAATCTATAATTAATTAATAGGAACCGCATATCAGATTGCATGGTATATTCTCTAACGGTAAAAATAAGACACATAATATACGTAAAATTCATGTCTTAATTTCTTATAACAGACATGGAAACATTTATCATTCCTGTACATAAAAAATCCATAAAAAAAAATCAAATTTCGAACTCCGTTTCGCAACATTTTGTAGGCCATAAACTAAACTAGAAATAGTCTATGGTAGGAGCCGGGTATCAGAATGCGCGGTGTATTTGTCACCGGCGGCGATAAGGCGTGTCGGTATCTCGCGCTGAGTGGGCATCCTTGTAGGACACCGCGAGTGCTTTACCGCCGCGATATTTATGCACACCCATCCACATAGATTAAGGGGAGATGTACGATCGACAATGGCTTTTATTAAGTGCCGCGCATTGTCTATGGTTGTACTTTTATTTCCTACGAGTTTAATTGAAGACTTTACTATCATGCAGCTATCCAGAGAGGAGCTCAGAAATATAGTCTCGGTTAATATTACTCATTAAATAGATTTAAGATTGTCTAAAATTGTAAAACTAACACATATGATAGAATGCGAAGTGTTAAAAATTAAAATCATTCTCATAAATAGGATTACTTAACTTTACATACATAGGTATTATATTACTATTAATATTAAAATATGAAACGGATACCTTTCGGGGTTGTACACGCATTAAGAATTTACTTTCCTAACAAAACAAAATTAACTCTAAATTGCAAAACAGAAAAATAAAAATTATAAGTCAGTAACAAATTTAACATGTAATTTAATTCATCACTAATACATGTACATACTCAATATGTACCTAAATAAATCGATTAATCGGATATTTTTTAATTTATTTATTACGAGTATTGTAATCAAAAGTAAAACAAAGCTCATCAAAGCATTATCGTCTGTCATTGTTTCTTAGGCCATCCATAAAAAAGAATAATAAATTCGAATTTGAAAATCAATTCTAAATTTAAAACACCCGATTAATAATCTGCGCGACGTTATGGCGCATTATCGAGTTATGCCGGTGACAAATATACGCGAGCGTTGCTGGCTGTTATCGAATTTCGATTTACGGCGCGCGCGCTATCTTGAAGCTCATGTCATGGCGTATTTTTTATCTGCTCCTATAAAGTATTGTCACCGGCGGGTACCATCATTTACGCGGTATATTTTAAATAAATCGCCATTGAAACATGAGAGTATGAATGTTTATCTGTAGATCCAGTTTCAACACTTTTATTTGTAGAGTCCAGTTCTCATTTCGTCGCGCTATTTCTTAAATGTTTCAATTGACTCTATGAGGGCTAGATAGACTAAATAAGCTGTTTTAAGCTTGTATCTTGGTCGACTTATTTTTAACTAGTCGATTCGACAGCCGTTGTCTTGTCAAAGTAATTATGTTGTCATGGTAACGTGTAATGTTATGTGGCCGAAGTGTCAATCCATTTGATCAGTATTGAATGAACAATGTCATTCTCCATAAAACAATAAGTCAAGAAAAATAACAGATAGCTTATCATTATTTTTGACGTGAGAATAAATAAAGAAGGTAATCTTAGAATAAGCAACTAGTGAAGAATGGAGAGTAGATGCATCTCTTCTAAATATGTGGAAAAAAGCTTTTAAAGTTAACCTTTCCTAGGCCCTGAAAAAGAAATAAAAGGGCCATTCAAATTGAAAAACGTGTATATTTTGCAAAAGGAGCTCTGCATTTTGCAAAATTGCATTGCAGCACTGAAACATCGGGCTACCACTAGGAAGTAAGTGAATCTCGCCTTATCTAAGCGGGAATTACTTACTTTTTGTGGCCACCAACAATATCACTGATAGTCCCGATGACATTTAACATTTAGAGTAATGAGTTTTAGAGGAGTAAACAAACACGCACCTGCTTGGTGACTAACGCCGACCATAAACATCCACACAACTGCTAAAGTCTACAGTATTTTTTTATGATTTAAGGGGGCAAACGAGCAATTGCACCATCATGACCGACCGACGCTCATATATCCGCCTAGAGGTTGTACAGACGCGTTGCCCTCCTTCCCCCTCCCCCTCCAGGGGCCACCGGCTACTTACACAGCACGAAACGCGACAGCACAGTTGTCACTTTGCGCCCGTTTCGTGTAAGCGAGAGGCATACAGTGTGGCACTACCTCTTACTAGTCGATAAAATATTTTGCTATAAAAAAGTCCAAGGGAATATTTTCTCAGCTAACTGTCGCAATAAAGGTTGGCAACCCCTGAAATAAAATATAAAGCGTATCCCGATAAATCGAGAGTTGGCTGGTACATAGTAATAAGTTGGCTGTAGCGATCATAACCCTTGGAAACTTTCAGATCTACCGGCGATTCCGGGTACGGCCCGCTTCGATCACTAATATGTCTTACCAGGGTCGGATTTTAGCGATCCCTGCTAGATATTTAAAAAAATCATATGATTAGAACTAAAATACCGATGTTATGTTTCCACGCACAATAATCAGAATGTTTATAGTACCTACCTGTAATCCATATGTTGAAGATATTTAACAGGTGTTATTTAACAATGTATCTATCTTTATAGGGTCAATAGATTATAGAACCCCTAATAATATTTTGTTCTATTGGCCCTATAGAGACGCGCATTGTTAAATAATACATGTTAAACATCTGCAACATACTAACATATATAAAACATATATCATAAAATGTTGTGGAGTTAGCTCCACAAGGTTTTTTTATTTAAAAATTTACATGGGTTCATACTGTCCGAAAATAAAAAAATAAAAAATTCGAATTCGGAATCCGTCACCGCAGTCATCAATCGGTCGCGCCCCGGGAGAGTCGTGCGGCCGCCGCAAAAATCATTCCGGCGTTAAAAATATCAATAAAACACATAAAAGCCGCACCGGGGACTCGTTGCGCGGAGTTACGTGGGCCTCGCCCTTTGATGGGACACTTTATTTTTCGGTAATGGCGACCGCAGCAACTTAGCGTTATGAGATTTACATTTAGTCGTATCGTTTTATTGAGGAGACGAGTTTTCTATCTAAAAAGTGGAACCTTTTTACCCGACTGTACAAGAGGCAGAATAATTTTTAACTTTGTGTTTTGAGCCCCATATGTCGCTAATAATATATAAAAATTTGACTAACAGACTCTGAATATGTATGTAATCTAGAATATGTACGTAAGAGGTAGTTCAATACTGCATTGCAGCGGCATAGAACCGGCACAACCGGTGCGGTTGCCCGGTTGTGCGGTGCCTCCACCACCGCTCGCCCACACGATAGGGGCGTAAAGTGACAGCTATACTGTCGTGTTCAGTGCGGTATGTGAGTTTCCGGTAGCCCATAGACGGGGAAGGAGGAGGAAAGGCATCTATCTGCATGTGTGGATGTTAATGTTACGCTTATTAATGTCACATATTGCTGCCGAGAGAAGTGAAAGCTTAAAATTATATATTACTTAATGTTATAAGCTCCCCATTAGGTACTGAGCTACCAATGGCATGCTTATAGCATGTTTGCTAACTACTAATTTATTTCCTCGCCTAACACCAAGAAGTTTTCACTTTAGAAATGTACGTACCTTACCTACCTAGTAAGAAGTCACAATAGAGTTCAGAAGCCTTAAGTAAGTTACACATTTTCTCGAAGTCTCCGTCAGATGTCGCCGGAGTTTTATCAGCCAGCGCAGTCCCTGTCCCCGCGGGCCTCTTATTGGAGGTAATTAAAAAGAAAACAGACAAAAGCACGCAGCTGATCGGGACGTGAGCCGAGTATTAACGTCGGGTGCTGCGACACATGTCGATGTCGACGAATTACGTCGATACATGCAAACAGTTTTGCAGGGAAATGTATTAGAATATATTTTTTATTAATAAATAAATAATAATAAATAAAATATACAATGTCAACAACAAGTCGATACAATGTCAAGAGATAAACAACTTTGGTTATAAAATTTTTCGAATTAAATCAATGTTGGATTGAAAAATTGAAAGATGGATAAGAATAAAAAAAAAATAGGGATTATATTCGATAAAGGACTTAAATCCTTAGCAATAGTGTTGGTGTGGTTTCTAGGTTTACGAGTGCATTAAGCAATAAAATTCACTGAACTGTAAAGAATTAATTCTCAAGAAAATATAAAAATAATCAATTATTTGATATCACATTACAATTATTTGTTTTATTATTATATTATTTTTTTACTTTATTAATACCTCCCTATAGGGAATGGAATTGTATTTTTTTATAATAATCCAGATAAATAGCAAATGTCAATTTTAGGTTAGCGTCAATATGAAATTATTATTTTTCTAAACTTAAATTAAATTAAGTGACATATCAAGCATCCTTTTCCAAGCAGACTCTTGGCCTTGAACTTTGACCAGTTTGCATTGTCCTTGGAAGAAGATTCTAGAGAAAATAAAAACTCCATCTTAACTTGATCAACTTGTATCGCATATTATCGATATTAGACAGCTAACGCACATCACTAGAGGAAATTCACAAGTCGGTGGAGTGAAAAAGGAGGTTTTATCAGTTGCGAACGATAGCACTACTTCTGCTCTCCAACGTGTAATTTATTGCCCCCTCGCCCCCCTTTACTACACCCCCTTAAATCTGCACTTGTCTTGAGCCTTATGCCTTCACAATAAAGACTTATTTCCCTAATTCACACGAATATATTATGATGTCACACCTCTGCAAGGACTTGAGGAGTTTGATATAGGCTTAGACCACGTTGGGAACAAGTTATGGTGGAAGTTTCGCAGGCTTAATCCTTTTCTTGATGTCCATCAGACTTGTAAAAACCAACATAATATACAGCCGAAAAGACGAGATTCTACCATTGTTTTTTTTTATAATAATATGAGCGAACAAACGAGCAATCGGAGCCATAGAAGACTCTCGTCCCTCATAGATATGCAGCATGACACTTTTATTCTCTCCTTTCTGAGTGACTATTTTTTTATGGTAGGTATAGGGGGGCAAACGAGAAGACGAACACATTTTCATGATTATCGAAGCCCTTAGACAGAACCATAGAGGCTACTTAGATGCGCTGCCCTGCTCTTTTGTCCTACCACTTGCCTGGGCCACCGGCTACTTGCACCGCACGAAACGCGACAGAACAGCTGTCACTTTACGCCGGTCTCGTATAAGCAAAACGTACCTCGGTCGTGCGGGCCCAATTCGGGTGCAACAAGGTTCCCTCTATGCGGAGCCCTAAAGATGCTACAGTCGGTTATATATCGCCAACACTACATCAGCCAGTTGTAGCGCATAAATATGCGGCAAAGACAATTGATACGTTATGCGGTATTTATGTGGCGGGCGGACACG
>LUGF01053802.1:42240-54366 GCA_001625245.1 Calycopis cecrops
TCGGGGGACATCTGCCGCACCGCGCGCGACTCGATAGCTACACTCTAGGATATATGAGCCGATAGCGTTAATACTGTATATGGTTAGATGGTACTGTTAGGTTAGTTAGTGTAGACAAATTTTGCGGCTCAATGAACGAAGAAATGATTGATGATGTATTCAGTGTACCTACACTAACTTTACTGATTATAATAAAACTTTATAGGATTTTATCGGTTATGGTGAATTCAAAAGCTGTATATTTAAAACGCGAGACCTTCGCTTCAAAAGCTTATCCGATTAAATAATAATAATAATTTTGTAAGAGGTAGTGCCACACTGCATGCTTGCATGCAGCCGAATTGGGCCGGCACGACCGGGGAGGTACCTCTCGCTTACACGAGACCGGCGTGAAGTGACAGCTGTGCTGTCGCGTTTCGTGCGGTGTGTAAGTATCCGGTGGCCCATGGAGGTGGGAGGAGAAAGGAGGGCAGCGCATCTGTATAGCCTCTATAGTCTATGCGGATGTCTATGAGCGTCGGTAGTCACGAAAATGGCTCCGACTGCTCGTTTGCCCCCCTATATCATAAAAAAGAAAAAAAAAAAAAAAAATAAGTTACTTCCACAAACAATACTTGTTCCAGGATCGTCTAGAAATTTATTATCTCTGCATATGTACCTCGTTAGGAAACTGTGGCGTGAAGATATGTTGTTGTTAACTTATCTATCCTCGTCAACTGTCCCTTACTGCGACTTGGCGTCTCAGGGCAATTTGCCGTTGGATGTGATGGCAGTGACTACGAACGTCAACTCAGTTTAATTCATTTCGACTTGGTGAAAAAAAAATAAGGCTTTCACAGACGATGCTTTTAAAAAACTTATGATATTAAGACTCTTTAGGCAAGCTACGCCATTGCGTGTGGGACGATTTTGATGTCAATAGGTAAACAGTGCTGGATTTAGGCTTACTTATGGTACCGAGGACAAATACCTATATAACAAAATAAGTTTCATCAAAATCCGTCCCGTATTTTTTGCGTGAAAGCCGCACAAGACACAGAATGACGTCTGCTACAGTTTTATTATAACTCTATAGATCTATATTTATTAGGCTTGTCATATAAATAATAAGATGTTTCGGCTGTCCCGAGTCAGACCAAAAGGTTTAATTAGGTGTAACCAACCTACTTCACAGAGAGTTCTCATCTTCGATTAGGAGAAAATGGAATAGAGACTGCGCTTGTGTTTACGCAAACACTTCCGTACTGTATATTTTCCTGCGAAGTAGAGTCAGTGCCACCCTGCATGCATGCAGTCGAATTAAGCCGGTACGACTGAGGAGGTAGAGGTACCTCCTCAGTCGTGCCGGCTTAATTACGGCACGACGGCACGATACTGACATAAAATGGCAGCTGTGCTGCTTCGTACGAAGTGTACGAAGAAGTTAGAATTGCTTATGGAAGGATATAGTTATGAAGTGTATATAGACTGACCAAACAACTGCAAAATCCATAAAATTTGACAAGCAATAATTATAAATTGCTCACAAAACTTACAATGTTGTTAACACGATAGTATGCACGATTTGGGCTCATCGCAGACGTAAAAAAGGTTATGAATATTTTATGTTAATTTACGCGTTTCGTCCGCAGGCTCTTCGCATACCGCGGTCGGTTCCCGCAACACATTTTATGACGCGTCGCTTAATCCGATAACAAACGTTACATATTTCTTTCTAAACGAAATACTGATGACAAAATTCTTCGTGGAAATCAAATGACGTAGCTCGAGAGCTGATGGAATATTTGTAAAAGTAATTTACATGTTTTGACTACGATGATCATGTTGATGGTTGCTAAATGTGATAGAAAGAGAGCTACATTTTAAGTATCAGGTGGCCCATGAAGCGGGGAGGAGAAAGGAGGGCTACGCATCTGTATAACCTCTATACGGATGTCGGTAGCCATTTTGTTGTCAACCACGTTAGAGAGTGTAATAACTTGAAACGTATGTATACCTGTCTGGACTTGTATCCTTGCTACAGCATAAACAGCTTGAAAGATTTTGGCGAAGGAGGTATTTAGATGCGTCTTTATAGCGCAAGTCGCAAACGAGCAGTCGGAGCCATTTTCCCGACTACCGACGCCGACATCCGCATAGAGGCTGTACAGATGCGCTACTCTCCTTTCTCCTCCCACCTCTATGGGCCACCGGCTATTTACACACAGCTGTCACTTTACGCCAGTCTCGTGTAAGCGAGAGGTACCTCCCCGGCCGTGCCGGCCCAATTCGACTGCATGCAAGCATGCAGTGTGGCACTACCTCTTACTGATTAAAGCGAAATGTAAAAAAATATCTCTATTGTTTTAAATATATTTCAATATTTAGCGAGAGAGAGAAGAATATAAGTTTAGCAAGAGGTAGTGCCAAGCTGCATGCTTTCAAGCATTCGAATTGGGCCGGCACGACTGGGGAGGTACCTCTCGCTTACACGAGACCGGCGTAAAGTGACAGCTGTGTGTAAGTAGATGGTGGTCCATGGAGGTGGGAGGAGAAAGGAGAGTAGCGCATCTGTATAGCCTCTATGCGGATGTTTGTGGGCGTCGGTAGTCATGAAAATGGCTCCGGCTGCTCGTTTGCCCTTCTATATCATAAAAAAAAGAACTGTTATTTATTTATTCAACGTCAACGATGATTTACTCGTAGTTGACCCCTGTGATATCTGTACTATTACGTCGGAACGACAGTTAGATATTTAACGGTAACAGTGGTTGTCTTGGAGGTCTCTGTCAGAGCTGGTAAGTAAATAAATAGATACATTGTAAAACCCAAAATAGTTTTTATCATCTAAAAGCTAAACTATATCTTGTAAGAGATGTGCAACAGCTGAATTGAGGCGGTACGACGGAGAGATGTGAAGGATTTCGTGTCGCATTTCTGTTGCGAAAGGGCGCATCTTACGTTACAATGATGGGGGTGAAGGAAAATATTTTTTTTTATTTTTATTTTATTTTTATTTGCGAAACATACAATGTAAATAATACTTAAATGACAAAATAATACATCTAATATCAATAAAGTTTCTACTAATTATTAAAACATATTAAATTCCTAGCAACATTAAAAAAACATAAGAAATTAAATTAATTTAGATTTTAATACATAATATATTTAAATAGAAATTTTTGAGATTTCTTGCTTATATTTAACAATATTTAAATTAAAAATTAAAAATTTGCCCATCTTTATCTGTGTTGAAGTATTTAGTCTACAGTTAACAAAAGACATCTCCTTTGTATTTCGCTATTAAAAAATATATTTACAAAAAAATTACTTATTTTCTAAATCGTCCTTATTTTTCCATAGGCTCTCCGCCTAGCGCGACAACGCCATCTTGCAAAGTATCTAATAAAATGTCACATAAAGTAAAACAAGCAAGCCGCTAAACGTACGAATATCGCGTTTCTAAGAATTTAGTGTACACTGTCGGCCGGGCGGGGCGCTGTTGTCGGTGCTCGTTAACTAAACGAGCCATATAAGTTTGATAAGTTAATGCTGAATTATCGTCTCAACTCTTTTATGGAGGCTTAATGGCAAACAGAAGTTTAATAAGGCGAACTTGACTGACTGTATATCAACACAGCCGAAACTGCTGTACCTATGTCGCGTTTCGTACGGTGTAAGTAGCCGGTGGCCCATGGAGGTGGGAGGAGAAAGGAGGGCAGCGCATCTGTATAGCCTCTATGGGGATGTCTATGGGCGTCGGTAGTCATGAAAATGGCTCCGACTGCTCGTTGGCCCCCCTATACCAGAAGGAAAACCTAGAAACTTGGAATTTGGTACTTAAGAAAGGGTTTTTAAAGATTCAATCCCTAAGGGAAAAAGAAGTGGAATTGGTGGAGAATGGGATGAACAAGATTCTCATTGTCGATACGCACTCTTGTTTCATATTTTGTCAAATTTTAACGATTCAAGGAATAAGAACTCAATAATGACATAGAAGTGATGAGTTTGAAACTTTTTCAGATATTCATAATTTTATGGGATTTTTGTGCGCTTAACCAACCCATTGAAACTTAAAACCAATTTATAACAACTATATTATACAGTTTATATATAATTTAAACTAATTAACTCTGTCACTGGATATCCCGCTTGGCTGCTGGCTCAAAGTTGTGTGACGTGTTGCCCCGGAACACAAGTCCATAGGATACTTAGCACAGGTCTAGGCTAAGGTGGTGTGTAAACTACACACATATATTAAATTATACTAGCTAGAACTGTTTCACCTATATCGAGATTCGAGATGAAAATTACATCGATTTTCAAACTTACCCAATAGACACACAAAATTTCATGAAAATCGGTCGATACTTATCGAAGGAGTAATATTATTACGAGAGGAATAATTACCATTTTGATACGAGAATTATATAACACAAGCTGCGCTCCGCGGTTTCACCTACGTAAATTTCGATCTCGCGAAAATATCGGGATGAAAAATAGATATTTTCCGATTGTCAGACATACTCGATATGGACAA
Source organism: Calycopis cecrops (assembly GCA_001625245.1). Lineage (NCBI taxonomy): Eukaryota > Metazoa > Arthropoda > Insecta > Lepidoptera > Lycaenidae > Calycopis > Calycopis cecrops. The sequence goes on from LUGF01053802.1 coordinate 46,763, forward strand.
AAAATTTCATGAGAATCGGTCGGACCCGGATTATCGGAGAAGTATGGTAAGTACCATGGAACACGTGAATTTTATATTTTATACTAAAGAGATTATATTACTATTATCATGGCCAGTTCACAAAACAAACTTACCCCATGGAATATTATATGAATCGCACTATAATGATAATTCTCGATCCCAGAATTAATCAGGCGCGGGACAATGAGGGACAGCATTATAAATATTAACGCGGCCGGGATCATATCTAGCGGGATGAATAACTAATGCCTCCTGGAAATTATCAATTTCCCGGCCGGTCCCGGGACAGAAGACCCTTGACTCCAGTTTGTTTAAACTTGCCGGGACAAGAGGTAGGGCTGGCAAAAACGTGTCTGGGAAATTAAAATTCAAAAGAGAATTGTAAAAATTACTTTTTTAACCACTACCGGTGGTTCGACTCTAGCCCTGTCCGGAGAAGAACCGGCGAAACAACCGAGAATAATAAATATGAAAAAACTACGGGCAAAGCACTTGTCCCACGTTCTGTAACGAATGTCCGAATCTTTTTTCGGACAAGGGAAGACATCTATACATAATATAATAAAACAGTAAAATTCTTCTCTGTACATTGAATATATTTACGTAAAGCTAATTGGGAGCGATATTAAAATAGTATTAGAACACTTTTCATTGCTTTTTTACATTTTTTGTTTGTCTGTTTTTCCAGGCAAATCTTCGAAACTACTGGAGGAATTCGAATGAAACTTTTTGTGACGTATAGATACTAAGCCTGGTCAACATCTGGAACACTATTTACTGCTGGAAATCGCTCATTCCTACGGTAAAATCAGTACCCAATTATACTTTACGCGACGAATCTGAAAATTTTAATGAAACTTTTTTGATTATAATAGGTCCGTAACTTCGTTCTCTAGCACCAGCTAGTTTAAAAGTATATTTCGATTTTGATATTTCAAAGCGAAAACCACTCGTTATCATTATCATCAGAAGACCGCCGGCGCCGTCCACTTCCTTTTACCGGGAAAATATTACTTCTTTATTTTATTTTGGGAACACAAACAGTTATCATAAAGTCCATATAAATAAATTGACATAATTATACTCGTAAACCAAAAATAGTGTCTACAATTAAATAACACAATCAATACAGCTCCGAGAAAACAAAATTTAAACTATTGTTGTTTAAATTAGATATTAAAATAGGTAAACTTTTAACCAAATTAATCGATAGGTTAATATTTTCGAGCAAATTTCGTTTGTGGAGCACTTGTTGCTATAGTGGTGGTGTCCAATAAAAGATAGGTACATACCTAAATTGCGCAGTAAACAAGAGTGCAATCTATGATAAAATAAGTATGTAAAAATTATGACAAAATCCCTTGTCATGTTACAATCTGATTCTGATTCGATCCAACCAAAGGATATTTCATAAATGGTAATCTGTTGCGGTTTAAGACTGATGATCGCTTACCATAGGGGTACCAACCATGGTCCTTTTTATGGTGTAAGGGGGCAAACCAGCACTCGGAGCCATTCTCATGACTACCGACGGATAGACATCGGTATAGGAACTACACCTGCCCTCCTTTCTCCTCCCACTTCCACAAGCCACCGGAAATTATTACATTCGTTTTCATCGTTTATTCCATTACTAATATAAAGTAATACAATAATTTACCAACTAAAGAATAATTAGAAATCTGACTATTGCTTCGCTAACTGAAATTCTCCGACGCATGCCGAGTGACATCCTTTTCAGTGCTACTCACATTGCATCACTGTGCATGAATATGCAAAAAAAATATACTTAAATCTTATGTTTTAGCTATTTTTCTTTTCTTTTTTTTGTGTCTCATGTACCTTTTGTTTATTTATGTTTTATTAGTATGTGGAGCATTGAATAAACTTATTTCTATTCTATTCTATATGTCATGTGTCAACCCTACAGCGCCAACCCTGCAGGCCGTAATCACCCCTTGCCTCATATCTCTAACAACATAAAAGCAATTCCGTAAATTGTTATTGACATGTTAATAGTTCTAATGTCCCTGTCTACTGACGACCTTCGCTTTAATTCATCGTCATCAACCCCTTATCGTCCATAACCGTACACATTATCATATATACGGCATATTATGCTACTTACGCTTGGAAATTGCGCGTAAACGCCATAGATGAGGGGAATTGTGGTGGCTTATTAATCGTTGACGCTTTTCAATTTCACCATCATCTGTAAGGCTTTTATCAATGAACTAGCTATGTCCCGCGGTTTCACCAGCGTCTAATTTCTAAGAAATCCATTTAAAATTCAACGCCCAATTTCACCCCTTTAGGGGTTGAATTTCTAAAAATCCTTTATATTCGAATGCCTACGTCATAACGTCTACCTGCATGCCAAATTTCAGCCCGATCCGTCCAGTGGTTTGGGTTGTGCGTTGATAGCTGGCTATGTCACGTTTGAGTTTTATATATATAGATGTCAAAGTTACCCATCACAGAGATGCCCTACTAGCCAGTAACCAGTAATTAATGGTAGTTAAATATATTTATAGGCGGCTATGTCCTATGAATGCATAGCACTTCGCCGTAATCCGACTAATATTATAAATGTGAAAGTTTGTATGTTTGTGTGTTTATTTGTTTCTTTGTTTGTTACTCCTTCACGCAAAAACTGCAGAAGCGATTTTCATGAAATTTGGCACACACATAGAGGGTAACTTGGATTAGCACATAGCTTTTAGCCGTAAAAATGTTCCAATGGGATGCCATGGGAAGATTTCCTATTTTACACGGAATCGAAATTTACGTAGGTGAAACTGCGGGGCGCAGCTAGTATACTATAAATATATTTAATGCAACATTTTGCAGACTTTAAAGCCATCCTGGATCATTATCTGTACTACAGGTTTACCAATCTATCGTGGACTCCAGCTCTCACTACGGTATATTACACTCTATATATTATTTATACTCAAGCATATTAATATGTAAAATGTATATCTTAAGAACGAAATATATATATCTATCTATATATCTAAAGATCTGATGTGTCATAAGACAGTTTCAGTTGAGAAAATAACAAAATATGTTGACCACAAAAATATTTATCAATTTTTATAAAATCTATTTTATCTCTGACATGATTTGTTTTTTTGATCAGAAAATGTTTGTACGAATCGTATTAAAGGTTGAATTTGCGAAGACGCCAACATTAGGGACATCTTAATGAGTTTAGCCCGGAGACAGGCCACTGTGTGCTGTACCACCGGCGGCTACGCATCTGTCGCCCGACCCCACCGAAGGGTTAAGGTAATCCAATATGTCCTTGTTGTATTGATGTCGTTGCTGTTTGGGTATATTGGTGTGCGTTACGTAAACTTCGTTATTGTTATTGATATTATCAATATTTATTACAGGTTCAGCTATAGCAGCAGATATTCAACGAGAAGTTGGAGACTATGAATATCCACGCTCACAATATCCACATAGAGGTTATTTTAGAACGTTTGTGTGGTAAAGGGTGTTATGAGTTTATGTAAGACTAGCTGTGCCCCGCGGTTTCACCCGCGTTAATTTCTAAGAAATCCATATAAACTTCAACACCCTATTTCACCCCCTTAGGGGTTGAATTTCTAAAAATCCTTTCTTAGCGGATGCCTACGTCGTAACATCTACCTGAATGCCAAATTTCAGCTTGATCCGTCCGATGGTTTGGCCTAGGAGTTGCTAGATGGCTATGTCACGTTTGAGTTTTATATATATAGATGATAAATATTGTTGATGGCGTGTATGTACGTATCACTCCTCGATGATAGAGCTCGCCAAAAATTTGAAACTTTGAAATCATGCAAATGTCTGATTTAAATATTTTTACAATATTATATATACCTTCTTCTTGGTAATCCCCTACATTGCTGAAGGTTGTGCCCGTTCTGGAAATCCCTCACGAAGTTGTTAATTGTTTCCTTCCATCCCGCTCTATCTCCCGCCTGTTTAAGTGCTGCATGTGCTGTTTATGTATACACATAGGTGATCTGATAATTTATAAATATTTTTTAAAGTAATAGGAGCCGCTGAGTTTGTTTCGCTACCGCCGATTACATGGCAGGGCTAAAATTAGATACTCAACTTAGAAATGAGAGAATAATGTCTAGCAGATAAACCAGTCATGTGAGTTTCGTACTGTGTGTGCTTTTCCTCTGTACAGCACTAACACGGATATCGGTTATTGTTTGTGCCTTTTAATCCTCTCAACTAGGAAGTCCTAATATTCAAAAATACAGGAGTGAAAAGCAACTAGCATCCAACAAGTATAATCCTCCATCAAAATTCAAATCGCAATCACAAAGATCGGAATCGGACAAGTGAATAAAACAAAATGTTGTGATGTGTGTTTGTTGTGTGTTGTATAAATAATGCAGCTCATCAGATACTAGCTGGGGGCTGTGTGTGTTTGTGTGTCCACAATACATTCTGACCGTACCTTCACCCTTCACTGGTTACTTGATTGGTGACCCTTCAAGGTTTGTGAGTGGCGGTGTCGCGCCCTCTGTCTCTGGTGGTAATAGTTAAATTAGCTATTATAAACATTTTCATATCGGGATGCATCTCTACCATCTACGTGAGAGTAGAATCGGTCCTCCTTTCGACCTCAAAACTAGTTTCATCACCCAACGAGTACCCATAGCAAACCTGTATTAGGCTTCTCTTAAACATAAAACACACGGCAAAATTTCAGGTCCGAAAAAAAGGAGGAGGGAGGGCAAAGAATCTGCACAGCCTCTATACGGATGTCTATGGACGTCGGTTATAAAAATAGCTCCGAATGCTGCGAATAAAAAAGATTACATGGGTATAGAAATGGATTAGAGTTTAGTTTGAGAAATTACGAATGATAAGAATTGATGCTGTGATGATGTCAAGACAGCGCTGTATTTAGCTATGTAGCCTCTAGCAAGTCTTGTTGAATGCCCGTTGATTTGTTCTTCTAAAAACCAATAAAGTAATGATACAGACTAGCAAAGCATTAAACAAAACAGCTTAGTTCTAATAGTAAAACCATCCCTGGCCACACCTATCCCGGCCCCCGGGATGTAACGGCGTGTAATTTATCCCCGCTCATTAATCCGACCGCTTCTGGCCCCAGCAGTTAAAGCGGAAAAAACACCAAATCTATCCCTTGATTACAAGCTGTCATGTCGTAGGATTTTTTTGTAAGCCCTCAATTGTAATTAGTTACGTTGGTTTTGTAACGGCGGGCTTATTGTGGAATTGCAATGCGATCTCGTATTTGGATCTCTGTAATGTAACAGTTTTTATTTATTACTACGCAAAAAAAACAATATAGGGTACGATTGCCTTTGTTTCTCTGGTAACTTTATAATTGAAATATTACTCCATCATACGATAACGAAATTGCTTTGTGTTTATCTCAAGTGAATTAAAAAGTAAAAAGTATATTGGATAAGTTGTTTCTTAGGTGTGTGTTTATAGTTACAAATCATTGTAATTGTTATAATCATCAAAATTGTTATAATATGCATAATTATTTCTTCAGATTCTACAAATTGAATTAGATTGGTAACTACTAGCTAATCATTTCAACTTATTAAGAATCATATAGTCTTCTTGTCATTTAATACATAGTTACCTTCTAGCATCCTTCTGGCATTGGAGTTAGAGCTTAGCTCTTACCCCAACACAAGAAAGTTACGACGATACACAGAAGACAAAACAAATTTAAGGTTCTTCTTTTACATCTTTTTGTTCATCTATCTGAATAAACGACTCTTAATATCCCCGTCAGCAGCTAGGTAAGAACCACCTTAACTCTGTTACTTTTATAGTCGATAGAGTACCTGGGCTGTAAGCGATACAACGGCGAAGCAAAGAGACAAGACGAAGCGCCTCCCGTAATAACGCCGCGCACACGAGTGGCGAACATTCATTTTCTTAAACGCTCCACGTAATTGGCCCCCACCTCGAGATGTTGCCAGCCACAAAATTTATTGCTTAATTACCTCAAGAAAACGCGTCGCCGTCCAAACTCCCGACAGATGTTTTTTATTCGCGCCAAAAACAAAACCGTTTAAGAATGACATTAATTAATTCTTAATGAAATTCATCTTCTCCCTCGTTTTAATTTAAATGGTGGATTTATTGCTTGTACTCTGTCGTGAACTCTTCTCCCTACAAATTAAAACAGGACATTCCTTATTACATTTATTAGCGACAAATTGCATAGACAGTTGGCAACATTTTAACAGATATTTGGACAAGCGACAACAAGAATAAATTTACAAAGCTATTTGTTACTGTTAAATATGTTCTAAATTTAAGGTAATAAGTTTACAAGATAAACAAAGTAGATTAGATAGGTTATAATTTACTATTTAGAAAAATCGTTTAATATTAATTTCCAGTAATAAGTAGGTAGGAATGTAAAAAACGTAAGTAACGTAGGTACAAGTAACGAAATTATATAAAAGCAAACAATATAGTTAATTAAACACAAAAATTAAAGAAAACTTATTCTAGCTACTAGCTATTTGAGTTCAGACATTAGTTATCAGCCCATAATGGTCTTTTGAAAACTGGCGAATCCAAACATAAGACGGGTGAAGACAAGTTTTCAAGGTTGGTATTTTGTCATCATATGCAACTTCTATGCAATTCGTTATTTACACACTCGGTTAATATTTTCTCTGGTAAGGGTCTTCAACTGTCCCTTGGAACAGCGGTCCGTCGAACCTCAAATAATTATCATCAGCCCGCCCCGCGTTGAGCGCCTTATGGGCCGGCTGGCTGAGGAACAGGCTATCACTGTCGTGGTACTGGTGACTGTTGATGTTGTTCCTGTTCAACTCTCTGTTCAAGTCGTTCTTGAACTTGTCTTCCTTTTGGGGCAGGATTGGCGTCGGCGTCACCTTCTCTTCCACCTTCTTATCTTTGACCACCGATCCCGATCCCGCGAGATCCCTGTACCCAAACCTCCTCTCCTCCTTTCTTAAAGGAGCGTAAGGGTACCGGTTTCTGAATCTGTAGTCGTACCTCCCCGTACGCGCGTATTCGTCCTCCCGCCTGTACGGGTCGTATCGGTACCGCAAGTCGGCGCTAGGTGGCGTCCGCACCACGTCGGGAAGATGGGCGTAGTAGATTATCCTCTTCGGCTTCCGAGGAACGTAGTCATATTCATCATACCTGTCCAACCTCGGGGCGTAGCCGTTGTACCGGCCGTATAAATACGGGTCGGGGCGGTATAAATCAGCAGGGTACCTATCGTCGTACCAGCGCCTCTCCTCCGGGTAATACACCGCCTGNNNNGTCGGGGGTACACGGGCTTTCTGTCCTGCTCGGGCCGCACGAACTCGGTTCGTAAATCATCGGCTCTGGATCGGATCGGGTCTTTATCGCTTCGTGATTCGGCAGCGTCGAGAGGTTTGTTCTGGGTTACGAAGTTGACTCGTGGCATTCTGGAGTTGATGAGCTCTGACTGTTTCGGGGGTTGGAGGTCGTTCCTCAGCTCATCCCGGTCGGGGAAGGGGAGTTTTATCCAGTTCTCGTTGGACGCCCTGGCGCCCCTTCCGGTGGGCTTGTCTGTT
>LUGF01053802.1:56419-72140 GCA_001625245.1 Calycopis cecrops
GAGGGTACACGGGCTTTCTGTCCTGCTCGGGCCGCACGAACTCGGTTCGTAAATCATCGGCTCTGGATCGGATCGGGTCTTTATCGCTCCGTGATTCGGCAGCGTCGAGAGGTTTGTTCTGGGTTACGAAGTTGACGCGTGGCATTCTGGAGTTGATGAGCTCTGACTGTTTCGGGGGTTGGAGGTCGTTCCTCAGCTCATCCCGGTCGGGGAAGGGGAGTTTTATCCAGTTCTCGTTGGACGCCCGGGCTCCCCTTCCGGTGGGCTTGTCTGTTGTGAGTTCCGTCGTCTGATAGGTGTCGTGGGCGTTGGTGATGGTGATTTTGGTGGTGGGGTCTTCGGAGGCGTGCCCCGGCAGCCACGGCTGGTCTCGCTTGTCTGTCCGTATGTTATAATACTTCTCCTCCTCTATCACGTCGCGTCGGTCTCTGATGGTCTCATCGATGTTTTCCTGTATAACACAAAAATCCTATTTAATATTATAAATGCGAAAGTTTGTGTATTTGTTTGTTTGTTTGTTTGTTTGTTACTCCTTCACGCAAAAGCTGCTGAACCGATTTTCATGAACTTTGGCACAAACTTAGAGAGTAACATGGATTAACACATAGGATAGTTTTTATTCCGAAAAAATGTTCATATGGGATGCCGTGGGATGATGTTCCACAGGATCGAAAGGTGATGTCCACAAAATGACCCAGAATCGACAGGAATGAAATGAAATGTGTAGTAATGGATTGGCATTTAAATATAATATAATATTGCCAAAGCGACAACCCTGAAATCTTTATAGTATAGGAGCTAGGAGCAAAATAAAATTAGTAAAAAGTTCGATTTAAAAATAATAAAATGTTTACGTCATGTTGTGGCTTAATATGACGTTGTTATAATATTTTGTTACACATGATAATTATCATCAACACATTTCACAAGTAACGGCAACATAATAACAACATCATATTAAATCACAACAAAACAAACACTCTGTTATTGTATTTTTTTTTATTTGGCCCATAGATACTACAATTGTTATAGTTCTGTGTGTATTGTTGTGTGTGTTGTTGTGTGCCTTTTATTTGGTGTCGTGAGATTTAAAGAACCGGAGTATTTGTATAGCAAACTAAGTTGGCTCACCGCGCGCAGGCAGTGCTCACAGCAGCTTGCAACGCATCCTCACAAAACCGCTGCTTTTAGAGGTAGCTTTCGCTACGCAGCTTCTAAAGTGTGGAATAACCTGCCGCCGCCAATAAGAGACCTTAATACCGTACAAACATTCAGTCGAGTTCTGAAGAAATTTTTAGTAGAACAGCAGCGGAATATTAATACGGGGAACATATCTATTATATAATTTATATAACTATACTTATTCTATTTATACTATATATATACATAATTGTGTCTGTGTAATTGGTGGTGGTGTGTGTAGTCATAAGTTTTTATGTGTACTTGTTTATAAATTTTGTGTTACATTTTATTATTTACGTTTTTTTTTCCATTTTTAATTAGTTTTTTTTTTCTCTTTGGTTTTAATTTGTCGCTTGTACTTTTAGGCAAATTTATGAAATGTTTAGACGCTCGACAACCGTGATGCAACTCATTGGTTTGGTTGAAAACCGGTGTCAGGTGATATGTTTATCATGTTCACTTGACTTGTGCCGAACCAAGCCAATTTGACGCATCCGAGAGACGCACAGCTTTGAAATATTTATATTATTGTTGTGTAATGTACATGTCTGTCTCTTGTTTGTGTTCAAATAAATGTCTTTTCTTTCTTTTCTTTCTTTCTTTCTTATTGTTGGTAATTCTGTAGATAAGGATTGCAAATAAAAAAATAATTGGTATAGTATAAAAAAAATTTAAAAAAAATAAGTTAACAAACGTTTAAAAATAATAAAAATACGTTATGTTGTGGATGAGAGTATCGTTGTTATTATAATTATGTGGGTATATCATTAAAACTCTTCTAATAAGGCTTACATAATAGCCAGGTAGCAACTGTGTAGCGTGGATTTTCTCTCTCTTTCTTATACATACATACTACAGGCCAAAAGAAAAAAAAATATACAAAAAACAGTCTTTGTTATGTTGTGATTTAATTTTATGTTATTATGTTTCTGTTACTTGTGAAATGTGTTGATGATAATTATCATGTGTAACACAAGTGATACAACAATCTAACAGCGTCATATTAAGCCACAACATGACGTAAACTTATTTTTATTATTGTTTTTTACTTATTTTATTTTGCTCCTAGCTCCTGTACTATAACGATTTCAGGGTTGCCCCCTTGGTAACATTATATTATATTTCAATATCAATCCATTGGTATACATTTCATTCCTGTCGATTCTGGGTTTTTGGTCCATACATTTGTGGACATGTCCTTTGCGCGGGTGAAACTGCGGGGCGCTGCTAGTAGTAATATAGTAAAAAACCGGCCACCTCTGACCAAACTGAGTGGGACTCGCACACCGAGGGTTCCGTATTTAGGCACGGCAACTTATTTAACTTGACAAAATTAAGTTAGCTGGCTTACGTACTAATTTTGTAGGAAATTAACTAGAAATATATTTGTAATAGCGACTTCCTATGCATACCTATAATATAAGTAGGAAAGTAGAATCTTGGATTATTTTACGATGAGCGTTTATGAAGCCTTGCTGCATTTGATTAAAAATACCGAGGAGGTACACCTTTCGTTCGCATGATCCCGCTACAAATCTATGCTGTTATGTTTCATGCTGTTTGTCAGTTTCTGGTGGTCAGAGAAGGGAATCACGTTTGTACGACATTCATACTTATGGTCTATGGGCGTCGGCAGCATCAAAAAGGAAAATATCATCCAAATATCATTTGCCTCTTATTAGTATAAGATATATACTATAAAAACCACCACCACACCCCACAGAACCACCCCGACACACGGAAATATTCAAAAAGTAATTTCGACTTACAATTTCAGTATAGTAAGAAAGAAAGAAAGAAAGAAAAACATTTATTCGGACACAATACAAGAGACAACAACAACAGAGTATACACAAGATAACACATACGGACTATAACATTATATTACAGTAGAGTCTCTCTATATATTTTCTTATATTTTCCATAGAAACTAAAATTAATAACAGTTTTAGTATAGGTAGTTATAACTTTACCTTAGGGGTTTCCTGAGCTGGGTCCTGGAGAGATGCCTGCAGCTCCTGAGAGAATATCCCCTGCAGCATCAGCGAGGTCCACAGGATACTCAGCCAAATCATGTCTGCTTCTTAGAATATGGTACCTGAAATATACAAATTAAACCTTCAACCTAATAATCTAAAATTTTCTTTTATAGTTTAAAAGGAGCCAAACGAGCAGTCGGAATCATTTTCATGACCACCGACGCCCATAGACATCCGCACAGAAGTGTCAATGGTTCACCGGCTACTTACACCGCACGAAAAGCGACAGCACAGCAGCATCTGTCACATTATCCGGTCTCGTGTAAGCGAGAGGTACCTCCCCGGTCGTGCCGGCCCAATTTGGCTGCATGTAGGTGTACATACCTATATGCAGTGTGACACTACGTCTTACTAAAATTATTTGTTACGCTTTCACGATCCTTTTATTACCGATCACCATGTAACTATACTATTAATATTATTAATGCGAAAGTTTGTATGTTTGTTTGTTTGTTGCTTCTTCACGCAAAAACTGCTGAACCGATCATGAAATTTGGCACACACTAACACTCATTTTTATCCCAAAAAAATGGTCCTATGGGATGCCATAGGATGATTTTCTATTTTCCACGGGATCGAAATTGACGCGGGTGAAACCGCGGGGCGCAGCTGGTGAGATATAAATATGTTCCGTAAAATACGTTTACATAAACATATTCTTAGAGGTAGTAGAAAGGACATAGGATATTTAATAAAAAAATTCGGACCCGAGCGAAGTCGCAAGTAAATGCTAGTAGGTACTATAATATAAGTATAATATGAGTATTTTGGTAAGAGGTAGTGCCACACTGCATGTTGCATTCAGTCGAATTGGGCCGGCACGACCGGGGAGGTACCTCTCGCTTACACGAGACCGACGTAAAGTGACAGCTGTGCTGTCGCGTTTCGTGCGGTGTGTAAGTAGCCGGTGGCCCATGGAGGTGGCAGGAGAAAGGAGGGCAGCGCTTCTGTATAGCATCTATGCGGATGTATGTGGGCGTCGGTAGTCATGAAAATGGCTACAACTGCTCGTTTGCCCCCCTATACCATAAAAAAAAAAAAACCACATACAACTAGGGCCCCTAGTTTGGTTTAGGATTTTGGTTCGGCCCCTAGTCTAGGCGCCGAACCTAAATCCTCGAACGCGATTACTGTTTGAACCTGATGTCTGCGAGACAAAACAATGAGACTCACCTAGACCAGATACTTGAGACAGCCTTTCTACTGTTGAGAAAGAGCAAAGTATTTAGCACATCACTTAAGAAGGATTAATTATTTATCATCTAATTACAAAATAACTACAAAAATAAAATCAAGAGTTTCACATATTTACATTTTACAATGTCGTCAAGTGTTAAAATAGAACGTGTTTCTAAATCAAACATCAACGTTTGGCGACAATAATTAAGGTATGTGACACCATGGTAATTATTTCGAATTAAACAGAATACCTGAGACCGCGCACCGGCAAACGTAATGTAGGACGCCCTGTGACTAGATGGAGTGACGACATACGCAAAGATGTGGGCAGGAAGTGGGAAAGGATAGCCGAAGATCGAGACCACTGGCGTGCTGTGGGAGAGGCCGCCGTCCAACAGTGGACTGCAATAGACTGAAGATGACATGATGACAAACAGAATAAAAAATCGTGTTAGAAATTAAATTTTTCCTCCAAAATAACGGCTAAGCATGGGCCAAGCCACCTACCGGAAGAACAGGTAACAGGAAGTGCCTCCATTTTACAGATCTTAAACAATTTATATTGTAAATATAATTTATGTACCGATTGTAATTGCGGACGGAAGTGATGAAATCTACCGGAAGCTCAGAATGTCCACCAACCGTGAATTTGGCCAGCAGATACTGTGAGGTACAATGTTTAAATATTGGGTGATTATCTGTATCAATATTATGTCATATAATCCGCGTATCATGTACAATTTCATATAATCGAGGACGCGCCGATTTTGCCATGGTATTAACGGTGTTATTTAGGTCACAAAGTAGGTAATAGGTAAATAGCCAATTGAGTCGAATTCAACATTGTTACTTCAGGAATTAGTGCATCACTGAAAGTCTAATTTCGGATGTTGCGCTCATCTGTATTGAGACTAGTCAAGTACATGTATAGACACACGTGCACTCTTTTTTCGTCCTATGCTCTATTGCGATAGAAGGCCCTCCGACACGACCTAAGAGAAATCAGGCGTTGGATCTGCAGCTATAACTGCTTAAGACTTTCAACTTTTGTTATAAATTAGATCTCTATGATTTTTCTTAGTTGCCAGTCTGAAAACCAGAACCTCATTATCTTTGGTTCAAGATGTTTAACACTAGACCACAAGTCAACCAATCAACATATAATAATAATAATAATAATAAGAAAATAGTAAAGTTGATTTTCAAGCCCTTTATTATTGCAAACAATTTTCATAATCGTTTCAATATCTTCTAAGATAACCGCCTACAAAAAAGAATAAAACTTTACCTCTTTACAATATTAGTAGGTGTAGCTCCCAGGCCACTACAGACCACACCGCAGTAGAGTAAGCACTGAAAGACCTTTGTCCCCAAACTCGGTACTACAAAAGTTAACTGTTCGTTCTGCTCTATATACTTGTATATAATATATTGATGTCCCATTGACGACGAAACCAGACCGTTATACAATGTCCATTGTCATTGACGGAGTTCACAACCATCGGCATGCCACTGCTGGTCAACGACGAACGGCGAAGGAGTGAGGTGAACGGTAAATGATTGGGACAGACGACATCGTAACCATTATGGGAAAAATAGGGATAAGGGATGCCCATCATGGGAATAAAGTGGTTAATGGCGTGAAATAGAAGACGCCTATCGCCTGAATAATGTATTGAGCAGATAATGGTATACACGGATGCGGTAAGTTGGCACCTGTCAAGAATTCGAAGAAAGCCCTTTAGCCCCGCACCACCCCCGATGTCGCCCTATTATGGCAACATCGGGGATAGTGCGGGGGTAGGGAGCGGGGAATGGAATTCCTGCCAGGTCCCAACTTACCACGTCCGTGTTATAAGTAAATAAATGATTACTAAGTTATTTAGGAAGCAAGGAAGAAAATATTAAATTAAACTTGGTGGTGGCTGGGAAGGTGACTGAACTTTGGAGTTTGGACTACTCTTATAAGAAGAGAAGAGAGCAGTACTTTTGCAAATGGGTAAAGGATTGAGGATATATATCTCACTCCACAATACTGTCTCAATGTTTGTCCGGGACAATCTCTCTCGAGAGGTGGCGTAGCAATATTAGGTTATAACACTACAGAGGCTAGACAAATATAGCAAAAACTTCCTACCTACTCTTGCAGAGTACGATGTGAGAAATAATTTTGAAACATGGGCGTTCAATCTCTCGTGCTGTTTAAGTGAATGGCGTGTAAATAATGAGGTAATAGAAATAATAAGAATGCAATTGACCAAAGTCACTATAAGTAAGACGACTCGAAAATGGCGGGATAGAAATATCTCTAATACCACCAAGACGAGAATCATACGATCGTTCTTCATCTTTATGTATGTTCCGAAGCAGTTGATATAGGTATTCCTGCAACCGACCGAAAGAAGATCGAAGCTTTTGAGATGTGGTGTTGAAGAATGTTGCGTACATACCATGTACTACCATGGACAGCAAAACGCGCAAATGTCAAACGCGCCTTTAGTTATTTTTGTCCCAATGCCAGGGGACAACCAGATAATCTAAAAAAACTGGGCGCATTAGGTAACATCCAGGAAAAAAGATGACGCACCTGACCCAATTAGTGCCATAACAGGGCTCACAGATCCTGCAGCCCTAAGACGAGCCGGAGATAAACCTAGATGGAGGAGATTCGTGAACGTCTCCTTGAAGGCTTTCCAGGGCACGACCATCAGCAATGAATATTACGGCTGATGGAATATGGAAACAGTTATTGAAAGCTGAAATAAATATAATAAGCTTAAGACATGAGAACTTCACGAACTGTTGAGTCAAGGCAAGGAGACTGGGGAGATACCCCTCGCTCACAGGATACCACATTATTTTATACATTAAAAATCTGTTTGTACCCGGCGCTATTATAAACTAGGCGTATTTCGTGCAATGTGTAAGTTTTTGGTAGCAGAGGAAGAAAAGGAAAGAGAAAAGACACACCTACTAACCTATTCTACGTATGTCTATAAGCGTCGAAAGTCGCTAAAATCGTTTGTCAGCTTATACTATGAAGAGCAATGTTAAAAACGTGCTGCTATTATTTCAGCAGATAGAAATCCTTTAGGTAGTTAGTTTTTTTTTCGCCACCGGTGCTCTCGGCGAGCCCTGGAGATCGGGAGATGTTTTACAGCACGCATTATTTGTGAGCACACACTACAGCCTACATTGAACTCTTAATTTATTGTCGGTAAGATTTAGCAGACGCTTATCGCCAAGAAACAAAAATTACACAAAAAAATTGTGAAAATAAGGTTTTACAAATCAAGCTTTATCTGATGTTTAAAATATTTTGATAGTGTTCTGCCAATTATCACTTTTGTGTTTTTTTATATCTTGGATGTTTCTTGTACACATTAGGGTATGGTATATGTGCATTGTGCAGTATCTGTGTAGTACCTACTTAAAATCAAATCAGGTGCACCCATCTGTGGCAAAAGAAGGGGGTAAGAAAAAAACAAAAAAAAAACATTTAGTTGAACTAACTAACTATACTTTAACGAATGAATGAATGAATGATATGTGCAGTATCTGTGCAGTATTTAAAATCAAATCTGGTGCACAATCTCACATCTGTGGCAAAAGAAGGTAAGAAGACATTAGTCTCCGCTAGTCGGATGAACTGTTAGGAACTGCAGGTTCGTCCGAAAAAAAAATGTACTCACTGTGGCATCCCCGGCGGGCGGCGGCGCTCCCGAGCTCCGGCGGCGCAGTGCCGNNNCCGCCGGTTCCGCTCCGCGAACACATTATTTGGTTGACACAATCGGTGCGCGTGTCCACGGACTACCACGGATTACATTTATTCGTAACTAGCTGTGCCCCGCGGTTTCACCCGCGTTTAATTTCTAAGAAATCTATACAAACTTCAACACCCTATTTCACCCCTTTAGGGGTAGAATTTCTAAACATCCTTTCTTAGCGGATGCCTACGTCGTAACATCTAGCTGGATGCCAAATTTCAGCTTGATCCGTCCAGTGGTTTGGGCTGTGCGTTGATAGATGACTATGTCACGTTTGAGTTTTATATATATAAATAGTAGATACGAGTAGATTAATCCTACTAATATTATGCATGTGAAAGTTTGTATGTTTGTTTGTCACGCAAAAACTGCTGAACCGATTTTCATTTAATTTGGCACACACATAGAGGATAGCTTTAATTAACACATAGGATAGTTTTTATCTCGAAAAAATGTTCCTACGGAATGGCATGGGATGATTTTCTATTTTCCACGGGATCGGAATTTACGCGGGTGAAACCGTGGGGCGCAGCTAGTATATTATAAACTTAAGACTACTGTAACATCATCATCATCATATCCATTAAGCAGCCAGGCGTCACGGTCAAGAGCTGCTGGTAACATTCAGTCTCCCGGTACGAGGCCACCCAAGACTAAAAAACTTGACTGCAATTTCTTTTTCAGACGTATCAAGATCTAACGTCACCTCGCAGATAAAAGTCTGACATGCCTGACCTACATCTAGGTCATGCCATGTCGTAAATGTTTGTTGTCGTGGGTTATCACTAAAAGGTTCACCTGTTTACTCCCTTTTTTTTTTTTTTTAATGATATAGGAGGGCAAACGAGCAGCCGGAGCCATTTTCATGATTACCGACGCCCACAAACATCCGCATAGAGGCTATACAGATGCGCTGCCCTCCCACCTCCATGGACCACCGGCTACTTACACACCGCACGAAATGCGACAGCCCAGCTGTCACTTTACGCCGGTCTCGTGTAAGCGAGAGGTCGTGGGTCGCCTCCCCGGTCGTGCCGGCTCAATTCGACTGCATGCAAGCATGCAGTGTGGCACTACCTCTTACCAATCCCTACACTATAAACTTAAATTATAAAATATAGTGCGAGATAGTGCCACGCTGCGGTCCTAGCCGAATTAGACGGGCTCGTCAGGGTCGTCGCTTACACGATATTGACGTAGTGACAGCGGAGCTGTAACGTTTCGTGCGGTGTATCCGGTGGCCCGTGGAGGGAAAAAAGGTAGGAAGAATACAAAAGACTCCAACTGCTCGTTCGCTAAAAAAAATAGGAAAAAAACCGGCCAAGTGCGAGTCGGACTCGCCCACGAACGGTTCCGTACCATTATCTATATATGAATCACGTTTGTTGTATGGGAGCCCCCCTTAAATATTATTTTATTTGAAAATAAATATTTATTTTAAGGTGAATAATAATAAATTAATATTCTGTGAATATTTCAATGGTCTACCTTTGCCGTTATCAGTATCGAGCAATAAAATCACGTTTGTTGTATGGGAGCCCCCCTTAAATATTTGTTTTATTTTAATTTAATTATTGTTTTTTAAAGACAATATATAACTTAATATTCTGTGAATATTTCAAGTGTCTACCTGTTGTTGTTGTCAACATCGAGCAAAAACGTGCAAAAAAATCACGTTTATACACACTTAAATATTCATATTATTTAATTTTTTAGTATTTGTTCTTATAGCGACAATAGAAATACACCATCTGTGAAAATCAACTGTCTAACTATCATAGTTCATGAGATACAGCCTGGTGACAGACGGACGGACATCGGAGCCTTAATAATAGGGTCCCGTTTTTACCTTTGGGTACGGAACCCTAAAAAGGACAGATTTCTTACGGCCGAAACCGACGGTCGTATTTTTATTAAAAAATAAAAAAATACTTCAAAATATCTGTAACTACATACAATGGAGCCGCGCACGTAACTGTGTACAACATGAAAGCCGGCGGAACAATACGCTATCGCCAAATCAATGCTCACTCGCCAGCTGCTGACCGCCGGCCCCGGCGTTTGTCTATTTCATATTCAAACTACTTTTGGAGGCAAATCAGACGTTTTTTTTATAGTAGGGGTCAAACGAACAGTCGGAGACATTTTCACGACTACCGACGGTAGATTAACAGCCACAGAGATGTTGATAGCCTCGGGATGTGGTACTGTTCGTAGTCACGTGCTAATACAGGTTTAGTTTTTGATCACTGGCCAAATTTTCAGGTTTGGTTCGGAATCAATAATACTTTCGATATTTGAAACAAAAAAAATAGAAAATTAATTAGATACAATTACTTTGTCCCGTGTTATAAACATATTTCTTGGTCACCTCGTGGCATCTAGCTCGCGTGTCGCGAAGCCCGGCGTCCTTGACCTTGCAGTCGACACGTTTCGTGTACGAACCACGATACATCTTTTTTTAAGGACCATTTCAAATCGATTTTTATTTAACAAAATTACAATTAGACGATAATATTTTAATTATAATACAATAAACTGGGAATTATGTTTATTCCTTTATTTTAAAGTTTGGCCGGTGCAGTGACCAAAAAGTAACCCTGTACATTCATACTTCCTTAGTATCAAAAAAATCAATCAAAAATCAAAATATTTTTATTCAAAATAGAATTTAAAAAATTGCTTTTTGAACGTCAAAAAAATTCTACCACCGGTTCAACCCTAGCCCTGTCCTGAGAAGAATCGGCGAAACAAACTCAGCGGGACTCATTTTTTTTCATCATTGTAGGTACATTCTTAATTAATAATTAAATTTACAATAAAAAATATAATTTACTTACATTTATTTTTGTATAGAAGTAGCCTGGGAGGAGGATACTATTCCCAAGGTGTGGTATCTGTCATAAAATCTATTACTTTGTAATATCCCTTACCACACAAGCGTTCTTTAACTACTTTTTTAAATTTGTTGATTGAGAGTTTTTGAACGCTTTCTGGGATCTTATTGTAAAGGCGTATACATTGACCTCTAAAGGAATTCTTTACTCTGCTGAGTCTATGAAATGGTACATCTAGTTTGTGCCTGTTCCTAGTATTTCTATCATGATTAGCACTCTTTTCATTGAATTCAATAATATTCTTTCGTACATACAAAACATTTTCTAAAATGTATTGAGAGTGTACAACTGTACAGTCAGTATCCCAATTTCTTTAAATTTATCCCTAAGTGATGTAGTAGAGGCTAGTTTATATATTTGCCGATTGCAGTAAGAAGTAGTGTCGCATGCAGTGTGTTTCCGGTGGCATGTTGAGAAGGTAGAAAAATACTCGTCTGCATAATTACCCGCTACTTGTACACCCCTAAAAAATATACCTACGTCTCTTAGGGAAGCACCAGCATTGATATAAGTACAATAAATGTCCACAGCGGTTGCATAGTCATAGCAGAGAAAGGGCACAAACCGTGATGATTGGCGAGAAATACATATTATCTCGCTATAATCAGTCATCATATCCAGTGGCCAAGGGAGGTCCGCCAAACCAAATTGATCCAATTCCTAATATATTTTATTAGTTGCGCTTATTTTTACTGGGAGATAAGGGTCCCATCGGAGAAAAGTCCCAATGGATGTCACTTAAAGAACCGGTACCTCTCGCCGAGGTATATCTCGCTCACATGTTGACGCCTCAAATCAATCAGTCAATTTTAAGCAAAGTGAAATCTTCTAATCTTGCCAAATTTACTCAAACTATCCTGTGTTAAAACTAAGTCTAAGCAGGTATAATAACATCAAAGATCAATAATCATGATTCATGATTATTCCAGCATTAGCGTCACAGTAATAAAATAAAATAACTTAATATGTAATCTCAAATAGCGACCTCTATCGTGTAAGTATCAAACTTTACAAGTAAAACTCCACTCTGAAGGTTCGAAATTTATCCGCTAGGCGGCTAGAGGATAAATAATGTAACCGGTAAGGAGCTCACAATATTTTCATGAATTTTTGACCCCTCCCCCGTCCATGTCACAGTTGGTCACATTTGAGACCTCCACCCTCCCTAGTATGACGTCACATATTTTACATCTATAAATAATAATTATTGTCAAAAGGCGTTCGGCTCGTGACACTAGTAAAACGAGTAGCTGACAAAAAACAATATTTAAAACCTATGTCCCTATAGATAGAGATGCTTCTTTTTTTAGATTTTCGATAAATATTCAGTGTTGTTGTGTTTTAACATTTAAAATCAAATAGATCTTGAAAAGTAAAGTTACGAAATTTATGTCTCTCCCACCTCCTTGTCAAACAATGTAACATTTCATCGATCCCCTCGCTCCCCCTTAACGTGCGACATAATTTGTGGATGGCCCCTAAGTATGAAAGGGAAAAAAAAGGATTTCTTTATAATATATCGTATATTATAAAGAAATCCGAATTCTCTCCTCTTCAGAGAAAACAAGTTCGTAGTTTGAGGTTTAATATATAAACCTCAACCTACCAATTATCAAAATTATAGTGAAAATTATTTTTTCATAATAAGTAGCTTCAGTTAAACAATAAAATAAAACAAAAAATATGGTGTTAAGCGAATTTAATCACAAATAATACTATAATCAATATAATATTTAGAAGTAAATGCCAGTCAGTAAGCAAGTGTTACCATGTAGTAAAGCCAGAAATATCTTAATAAATTAAAAGCAAACTTCCTTTTGTTCATCAAACACAGAAAAAAAAACAAATACATTAAGAAAATAAAATATAGCTGTACTTTCATTAAATAAACAAATGGTGTGATAAGATCATAAGATTTAATAAAAATTGCATCATGTTTAATAAAATAGACTATTTATTTACTATTTAATAACTTTTAAGTGGAATATATTTGTCAGGCATGGAAGCTTCATTTTTTATTTATATAAGAACACAATGGAGTTACATAGTAATTCTGATATAACTATTCTTTTCCATAAATTAAGATGATAAATTAAGCTTCAGAACAAATACAATCTTATTTGTTTAAATTTTAATGTTAAAATGCAATGGAATTGAAGTGAGAATTAAACTGAAAAGTTTGCAGTGCGCCTAATCGATACAGTAACGTATATTAAAATGTTTAAACTAAAATATAACTAACAATTAATTGTAAGGCCTTCAATAACTAACACCTGTGTTACTCTGAGAGTCTTATCTGTATAGACTCTATAGACTAGCCACCTGCGAAAATTGCTGCTCAGTACCGGATAGGCTAACACGGGGCCTTTGCAATTATTTTCCTGGATCCTTGATTTGCTATCACTTTGAGTAATACGGTCACATTTAATGTATTATGCCTACCTTATAGCAATATATAACATTGCTACAGGCTCTATATAATAAGCGTGGGCCCCGTAACGAATGCTACTTGTGCTTAATCCGGTACTGCTTCTAGAAGTAATGTAGATAACATAAACAGTAACTAATGTAGATAACAATCAGCTAACACAGGTGTTGCAGTAAGTTGCCGCGTATTTATTGCATGGCGGCCATTTGAGAGGGGGTCTCAGGTTCGTTTCCGCCCCTCTTCTTGGATCCGGACACGATGTCGTCTATTCTCAGGAGCAGGATGGCTGTTTCAATAGCTGTTTTGTATACCTGGAATATTAGAATTTTAGTTTAGTTGCTAGGCTAAATTTTTTAACAGGTTATGCCTTGATGCACTCCAGTTGAGTTAGAATGCCATGATGAACGAGGAACCACCTCTCACTCCTTGATGTATTGCTATGTTATCATGTTTAGTGCGGTGTGTGACTATCCAGATCATTGGAGGGGATTAGGGAAGCAGGAACTGCATAATATTTATACATATGACTAAGGAAGTATCAGTAACCATCAAAAGGCTCGGATTACTTGTTTGTCCCCCTATAACATAAAAAAGAATGAAAACAGGTAGTCTTAGGGACTGCCGATAGAAGTGAAAAGTAATATAATATAATAAATAAAACTATCAAGTATCTGTTAGACCTCTGGTGTTACGGATGTCTGTGGGCGTTGGTGTTCACTTTACATCAGGTGACCTAACTGCTCGTTTGCCTCCTATGCTATAAAAAAAAAAGTAACAATGACGTGTAGTTCATAACACAAACTACACAGCGACTCAGCGCTTCTCCACTTTCCTGTGCTACGTGGCATGCTGACAACTCGAACTTATATTATTTCCTGTCCTAACGTCGCTAAAGTTTATATTTCGGAAATATTTGGTTCTCTTGGGCAGCGCCGGATTCAGGTAGGAGCACAGGAACCCGAGCCCCGTAAAGCTTAGGGGCCTTTAAAAATCATATTAATTATGCCCTTGACCCCTTCCCAACGAAGTCTCCCAGCCCCCAGGCCCCGTCAGAGCTTAACCCATTTTTTTCCACTTATATTTTTCCCAGCCTTAACGCCATTACTGAAGAAACGACGGATGGGAATTTGGAATAGATACCGTCACTATAAACGGTCAAGCTACAATAAGTTAATCCGCACGGCAGTTTTCAAAAAATATTTTTTTACAATATAGGGCACTCAGGGCCATTTTCATGACTACCGACTCCCATAGACATCGGCATAGAGGTTATACAGATACCGTGACACCTTGGGGCACAAGCTAGTTCATGTCAGTTACCTGCAGTTTGACAGCCAGAGGCTCCCAGATCCCCTTGACCGCCATGTCGACAATCTCGCCGCTTTCGCCGTCGATGCCCGAGGTGGCTGCACCCGCCGCGTGTTTTGCCCGCAACGCCGTCAGCGCGCGGATCGTGTTCGCGCCGCAGTTCTGCGCGAGCGTGCGCGGGATTATCTCTGTGAAAACACGTTGTTAATAAATAAGGCCGCCTTTGTGTGTATTAATTAATTTACAATGTTATCTACTTATGTTAGCATTGTTTTCTGTATTCTGTGCTCAATAAAGTATATTTCATACTTTTGTTCGATCGTTCGTTAATTCATTCATTCATTACTTCATTCGTTAATTCATTAATTCAATCACAGATAAGTGTGACCTGTTGATGTGGTGCTGTACCTTCGCCACCAGTCTCTGTTATTCTCCTCTCTCCTTCTCATGTGATACTCACCGAGCGCCTGCGTGACCGCGCGGTACGGCGTGTGGTGCGGTGCCTTCGCCGCCAGAGCCAGCGCGAGCGCCATCTCGCACGCGCCACCGCCAGCCACCAGTCTTGGATTAAGAACCTGAAAAGGCAATGCGATCATTATAAAACTAGTCACGCTCCGCGATCACCCGAGTATGATTCTATTCCATAGATTATCAAGAGATATAGTTGAAACATACTTTATGTAAAGTCGGAAAACAAGTTTTTGTATCTATACGTAAGAGGCTGCCAGTGTTTATAAAATAGTCATGTTATACTGAAATATATAATATTTGTATTGTCTGGTAATATCTGTTGGTATTAAGTACAAAGTCAAATAAGTAGTTACCAAACTTATTTGATTTATGTATCCGTGGACACGTCGATGCATCTATACACCTTACTAGCCGCTTTCTATTCGTCCATTAAATAAGTCATTTACAGCA
>LUGF01053802.1:72732-87869 GCA_001625245.1 Calycopis cecrops
CTTAATCCCTTCACGCGTTTTAGAGAAAAAGGTCTTGACAGACGTACAGACAGACGGACAACAAAGCGATCCTATAAGGGTTCCGTTTTTTCTCTTTGAGATACGGAACCCTAACAAGAAAAGAAAATTGGACCATGCATGAGACAATGGTTTAAGACAAATCAAAAAAGTAATATTTCTTAACTTATAATTAGTCTATTTCGGACTTATCACTCCAACTTAGGCTGGTCCTGTGCTGATCACTATAAGAATGTTTGTAGGGCAGAAAATCAATGAAGATTATATTGTGGTCTCGAGCCGACTCGGCTCGGTCGGCTCGAGACCACGGTCACGAGCCGAGTTGGCTCGTGACCACGGCTGGTGTAACCCAGTCGAAACGTCGAGCAAAGGTATATGTTTTATCTAGTACCTTTAATAAGTCATATCGTGTTAAAACCCGTAAAATAACCACAATATGTGTAACGAACGCGAAAGTCTCAAACAAGTATCAATGAAGATTGTTAAAGAAGTACATACACATAAAATTCGCGGAATTCGAACCAGTCAATGATGGCATAGCATGCATATTTTACATGTTACACTAGCAACTGAACAAATCGGTTTTTTTTTTATAGCATAGGAGGCAAACTAGCAGTTAGGTCACCTGATGTAAAGTGAACACCAACGCCCACAGACATCCGTAACACCAGAGGTCTAACAGATGCGTTGCCGACCTTTGAGGAAAGAATAAGCTCTTTTATTGAAGATCCCTAGGTCGTATGGGTCCGGAAATACCGAGTCATCGCAATAATTAGATATTGATTGCAATGGTGACATGTAAGTATTCGTTATTTGTGTCCTCTGATATCTTCTTTGACTAACATTGTAAAAATTGTTGTTATTATTTTATGCTCATCAGCAAAAGTAAATATTAAATTAATTAAATTGAATAGTTTATATTTATTTTAGAATAAAAAAGACCTTAATACCTATTAGTAAAATAAAGCATCAATTGCAATTGTTATAATAAGATGTAATATCTCTTATTATGCAGTTTACTCTCATTAGTACATTATCTACAAAATATCTTCAGATGCCTAAGCACTAAGCTAACAATGGAGACCGAAACCTGGTACTGTTAGGCCTATATTATAACTATATTGTAAAGAAAACAAAAAAAAACTACTTGAGGTTTTGATAACCTCTAAAACTTATTTAGATAGTCAAGTCTAAATCAAGCATAGTAAAACTTATTTACCTGTTCCCCAACAATTTCTATGTTTGTCTGGCTCTCGCCCTTCTTGTACTCAAGGGGACAGTCGAGCAGAATTATCTTCGGGTTCTCAATGTACCTCCGCATCTTCGGGTGAGTAACATCCTTATTGATCATCACACCATTTAACACTTTGGAATCTTCAATTGTGCCTCCGGGAATCTTTTCTACTTTAGCATAGCTGAAAGTTATGAATATGTGTTTACATAAACAATTATAAGAAATTTAGTTTGCAAAATTAGATTGATATTAAAAGATAGGAAAAATAGTTGAGTGCACAATTCATGTACTAATCAAACATTGTAAATGAATAGCATAATATCCAACAATAACAGAATTCATAGTAATAGAAATAAGTAAAAAATATTTTCATCAAAAGTATGTTGCCACATCACATGGCAAAATAAGTAAGGTGACTGAAAAAATTAATCAAAAAAAATCATAGTGCAGTCTCTTGTATCATTAGTCAAGTCAAGTGACAAGCGGGGTGTACCATACATGTGACAATAAATCCACTTTTCTCAAAATTAAAAGTCTCAGTTTTTAGACTTATTTATGAAGTTTTTAAGAAATTGTTTGCCTTTTATTCAGCTACAGTTTCAGTTAAAAGTAATATCACTGCCAGTTCCCTAATAGGGTAGCCATTAGGTAACTGTTGTGAATAAACTATATATATGTATATATAATATTATGATGTTGTAAAAAATTAAGATATTTATAAATAAATAAAGCTTTCTAATTACTTTTTAATGTCAACTTCCACTCTGCCGTTCTCATTGATAGTCACTGTATTGACAGCATCTAGTGCAATATCCACAGCCAAGTCAGCCCATCTTCCGATATACTTAGTACCAATGCATGAGCGGATCTGAAAATCAGTATAATTAAAATTACCACTTGAAACTATAAACTTGGAGAACTGCAGATCCACTATCTTTTATATAATGTATTTATTACATAATTATTGGCATGGCAACTGTTTTTCAATAAGGACATCATATTCGTTTAATTAAATTAAAAAACAGCTAATACAAAACTTAAACTTACAACTTCCTTCAACTTTTCTCTGTCATTTAAGTCGACTGGAATTGATATTTTGTCTTGTAAAAGCTGAATTGCATCTTCCAGGGCCTGGCGGTACTCCCTGATAATGACTGTTGGATGAATATTTTGTGCTAAGAAAGGTTCAGCAACTGCCAAGATTTCACCTGCAAGAACTATTACTGAAGTTGTACCATCACCAACCTGGAAATATAATAATATTCAAATTAAAACAAAAGAATATATCTCTTATGACTGAAATTCTGTACAAATTCTAGATGATAACTCCAGAAGAAACAAAATAAGGCTGCCTAAAACAATAAGTTAAATCATGTGAACAATTACAGATCAAATTTAACACTTTACTACATATATTTTATACAATTTTCACTTTAGACTTTAGAGTATTGTAAGTTTAGGAGTAAAATCTATGTGCAGGTAACACACAGATATTTTTAATCTTATAATGTAAAAATTTAATAAATTGTGTATAGTTGTAATATACTATTACTTAATTATACAAAACAGTGTAGGAAAACTAACTAATGTTACACATTAAGTGTTTGCGTTTTATTTATAAGGTTCATATTACATAGGAGATCATCATAACTGGACAATGATGAAATCGCTGATAGTGGATTAACAAGTTATTATTTAAGAAACATTACTAGGGGTACGTAAATTTCGTTTTTACGAAATAGATGCGATAAAAGCTAAATCTGCATTTTATTTGCGATAAAAGCGAAATTTGAAATTTAAATACTTTCGCACCTTTTTACGTTACGTGCATTCAAATGCTGATCAGACGCGCTAACAATTATTATGTATATTGGTCGTTCAAGAAACTCCTGTGGATGTAATGCTAGTTTTAGTTGCATCAAAATCTTGCTACCCTGGATTTGCAAAAGCAGCTGTTCAATGTCTCAATTGCCCTGTCAATAGTGTTGATGCAGAGAGGTAATTTAGTATCTACAACATTGTCGTAACTGATCGCAGGCAAACAATGAAAGATGAAAATGTAGAAATTACAACAATGCTAGCCTTTAATTGAATTTTTAACACTGTATTTTTTTTTTTTGCGAAATAAATGCGAAATATTCTATTTTGAATTTTTTTTAATGCGAAATCACGATTTTTTATTTGCGAAATTTACGTACCCCTAATTTTAACCTATATTATACTTAATATTTTTGATATTTCTGAGTCTAGTCTTTTTCATAGTATAAAGGAGCAGTGTAAGCCTTGTGTTGACTACTATTTCCAACAGATCCCCATATGTTATGATGTTTTCCACACCTCCAATGGAGCAACAGACACACACACTTCATGAAACACCACAACAGCAGTCACTTTGCATAAATATTATGTAACATCATAATATTTGATGGGCCCAAAAGATAGTATTTCAAGTTTATATAGGTAAAAGTTTAATTACTGTTGTATTCTTTGATTCAAATATGTGACCCCAATACACAGCCTATTGTTTCGGAATATCATCATCAGCTTTCAGCATCAGCATTATTAATACAGAGTTAAATTTGTAATTATGTTAGTATCTAACACAGATAGAAGCAGCATGAGAATGACTCATTAATATTATAGTAAAACATAGTTATAACCTCTTCGTCTTGTGTCCTTGCAATTTCGATCATGGTCTTCGCAGCTGGATGTTGGACAGTAATTTCTCGCAGAATAGCGTTACCATCATTAGTCATGACAATGCCGCCCATCGGATCCATCAACATTTTTAACATAGCTTGAGGTCCAAGGCATGTTCTTATAACGTCCGCTATTGTCTAAAATAAACATAACATTCCATGTTTAAGTATATTATAATAAATTAAATTGTGTAAATTTTAATATGAGATTGAGTTTTATGTGGATTTTACCTTCCCAGCGTTAATATTTTCCAATTGAACTTTCCGGCCGGACTCACGTTTTGTGTT
Organism: Calycopis cecrops; assembly: GCA_001625245.1. Classification (NCBI taxonomy): domain Eukaryota; kingdom Metazoa; phylum Arthropoda; class Insecta; order Lepidoptera; family Lycaenidae; genus Calycopis; species Calycopis cecrops. The sequence goes on from LUGF01053802.1 coordinate 76,972, forward strand.
TTGACCTGTGTATACATTTTAAAAACATTATATTCACGAACTTATATTACATATTACTTAAAAATATATTTTACTCACTCAATACTACAATAGGCTGTTGTCCATACATTTTGAAATATTTTAAAATAAACTTTTTTGAAGACAAAATTAAAATTTCGTGACAATGAAAGAATTGAAATTTACAAATCGCGTGGTCTGGTTCTTCTTTTTTTTTAAATTTGGAACGACTTTGATACTAGCTTTTAGCCTATGGCAAATAGTTCTGTACGCATTTCTGTATCTTTATTAATATTATGTTCTCAAAAACATTTATCGAATATACATCAGAAAAAATGTTAATTAAGTAATTGATTGAAAATATGAATTATTTTTTTAAATAACAGTAAAATAATTGAACTATAGAGTTATCAGTTTTATTGGTGGATGCGACGCACACAACACATTTACCATAAAGGGATGAGATGAGAGAAATATTATTTTAGTTTTTTATCTTTTAAGCAAGAAGTGAAACGTCTCCAAGCTCCATTAATAGCATTAGTAAAATTGTTGATCGTGTGTAAATTTGATTTTAACACGATCATAATTATAACATTAAAAATTTATTAGTCCACTCTTTTATTTCTAATTTATTTTTTTCTAAATAACTAGTAAAATATTATTAATCATGATCTTAGTGTTGTGATAGCATAATTTTAATTAGACCCTGCTCACCGCACAGTAGTTTTAACTCTACAAATTGGATTTTTATGGCAGCACTTCCTTAGACTAGAGCACTGTTGTCGCTAGCTATCACCGGGTCAGATAAGTTTGTGGCTCTATACAAATAGTTTGTGTATATAAACGAAAATTTCTTAGCAAGGTTCACATTTCAGCACTAGTTAGCGTGGCAGTCTAGATCTTGATCCCTATAAATTGCGTTTAATATTATTTTACCTCTGACGGTTCTGTTTTCGGACCGAACCTGTTCAGGCCGCTAAGTTACGATATCTTAGATTAAAAAATACATGGGTACATGGCTTAAAACTGCACATTTTGAATATGAGAATACAAAAAACTGCACACCTCTAGAATTGTTGTAAAATATGTTTGAAAATTGATGCATACAGAATACAGGGCATACATACACACACGTATATCTTGGATAATTATTATGTATATTTTAAAAATCCCAAGGCATAAAAAAACTGCACATTTACCAAAAAATAACTGCACGCCTATCAAATTTTCGCTTGTAATCAATGATTTTGAATAAAAACAGAAATATCAACTTCTGGAATCTATTTATGGCTTGGCCACACATGACTTGTGATCCGCAAGTCCACGGTCACAAGTCTAGGTTACCATGGACTCAGTCATCAAGTACCGTTTAGCCAAGTATTTTACTGTCCAATAAAAATGTATCATGGTCTCCTAAGAGATAATAACGCCACGTCTATGGTAAACGGTACACGGCACAACTATTTAATGCTTTTTATTGTATAGATTTTACAGAACAAAAATCCTTCTGTCGTTATTACATTTGAGTACAATTTTCAAAAAACGCAAGAAATCCATCTATTGTCTCTAATAGTTCTCATGTTGCAAGTTTTTTGTTAGAGAAGGTAGTACCAAGTAGCACTGAAGCTAAATGAAGCCATCACGGCCGGGGAGGTACCTATCTAGACTGCATGTAATACCGGTGAATTCTTGCGGTTTGTGGGAGTTCCGTAGCTCATTGGTGGCGTGTGTACGAGGACAACTGCAGCTGGTGTGTGGTGCTCATGAGCGTCAGTGGCCATAAGAGCTCTAATGCTCGTTGTCATGCCTTTGCAGGGTGGTAATAAAACAAGTGAAACAAAGCTGATATTTTATGTTTTATATATTTTATTGTGTGTAGTTATGTATAAATAATTTTTATGGTATATTTTCTACATTTTTTAGATTTTATTTTTATTAAATTACATTTACTTTGTTAGCTACTTACACAGAAAACATTGCGACATTGAGTTACTTATTAAAGATAAATATAATTTTTACAGATATTAAAATCTAAAATATTATTGAGATCATAATCATCACAAACACAACCACCAAAGCGTTAACTTAACCGTCCCGTACTCCTGTAGCGTGGACTTATTTTGTCATGGGCCAAGCTACATCAGCGACGCCTTTTTCTTTCGTCCAACAGACCTTGGTATTAACTATCTCATGGGGTATCTTTTATATGGTTTATGGTTTCGGGTACGAATTCGTTCACGCATAGTTATATCACGGTAAGTAGACAGGGTCTATAGGTACTCTATATCTATAGTTGCGTCTCTCAATGACAGCCAAAATTATAATAGACAGTGTTGCCGATTGGCAAAAATAATAGGACACGATACGTTTATGTACGTAAATAGGTATATAATTTCGCTACTTCTACATTTAAAATGCTCCGAATATTTTATACATTGATGCATTTTAATATACAAATTTAATGTAAATTACAATTTGTGTCTACAAATATTTGGGCTGCAGAAAAAATAAGAAAGAATAGAATAATTAAGGGACAGAAGTTTACTACCCTATACAAAATATTTCAGCTATGAAGCTTACAATTTACCCATATCTAGAATGCCTAATGTTGAACAAATTAAAATTAATACGTATATTATGTAGTTTTGCAAAATTAACTAAATCAAATTTAAAAAGGTAATTCTAAAGTTACCCTTTAAAGCTGTTCTCTATGACTTAGAATTTTAGTAACAAGACGTAGTTTGACTAGAAATTGAAATGCTAAAATCACTTATGTTTAATTTTATCCTTCATCCCTCTTAATCCATTATGTCTTCTTCTAAGTCCGAAGATTCAGCTTTGCTGTCCTCGTTTTCGTCTTTTGCCTTCGTTTCCATCTTGCTGTCGGTGTGCAAGTGGTCATAAACCCGCTTCAAATTTTTCATAATATACGAAGAGCCGTTAGGCTTACCAACGTATCTGTTGGCGCTGTGGTCAAAATATTTGTCGGAGCCATCTACCGTAGTGGGGCTTGTTCGGACAGGTACGGAAAAAGCTGATAAATGTCGAGGCTTGTGTCCGAAATCCTTCCCTATCCTCTTTTCCAACCCCGAATCCTCTGGTCTCTCTTGGCTTACGTTGTCAGTTTCGTTCGGCATTCTTTTTCGATCATAAATATGACCTGATACGCGCAAGTCGATAAAGAAATTCAACGGATCAACGCCAAATTGGGGGTTATAGAGTGGTGGATACCACATTGGCGGTGGAGGTGGTAAAATTAGATTGGATGGAGGTATGGTGCTAGATTCGAGTGGACTTCTGCCAACGCATGGCGCTGGTTTCGGTAGTTCCTCGGTTCCGACATCCACAAAAGTCGATTGCCTCCCAGGCGGTCCAGGGCTGCTTGGCTTCGGTGGGTCGGCTTTTGGTGAAAAGCGCCGTGGAGGAGTGCAGACTCTTGGTTGCTTATCCACAGTCAACTCAAGGGGTACCTCAGGGCGCGGTTCTTGTTCCTTTTTCTCTTCTTCTTGTTTCGGCCAATCCCGACGCCACTCGTTCTCGTTTTCAGCGAAGTATTTGTGGGCTCGGCGCTTGAACCGTCGGTGGTAGTGTGTGGGGCGACACCCTTGACGAGCGTTCACGAACGAGCGCAGCATCTCGCTGAAGAAGAATGCGTGTGGCTGAAGCGGTAAAGCGCTGTAGAGGTACGGCGGAGTCGCGGCTAACAACCTTGATACGAGCTCGGTGTTCCTTATGTCGCGGACGTGGGTTTTTGGAACGCCTTCCGGAGGCTTTTCCTCTTGTACAGACCCCATCTGTAAACAAAAAAGCGAATGTTCAAAATACATTGAGTTATAGGTAGACCCTAGTTGTAGTAGGTTTATTAATCTGTGGTTGTAGGTAGGTAGGAAAGTCAATGGATGACAGAAGATATCAACTTCTTCCCAACGGTAGGTGAAAGTGGTTGAGGAAGAAAGAGAGGAGATAGAGTGCCATGCTGCATTGCAGCCGAAATGAACCGATACGACCGTGGAAGTACTTCTCGCTGCCACGATACCGGCGTTACATGTCAGATTCGTGTTTCGTGCAAACAGCACACAGTCACAAACAGTGAGTTTTCGGTGGCTTACGAAAGCTGCAAAATACATTTAATTCTTCACCCGTTAATCGGAATAACTAAATAATGACAAATCTTTGGATACTTTTAATGACTTATGACGTCAGGACATCTGCCATCCTAGTCCATCCGTGACCATAATTGCCGATAAGCTTCTGAAACGTCAAACTTGTATAATCCTATCCTACTAATATTATAAATGCGAAAGTTTGTATGTTTGTTTGTTACTCCTTCACGCAAATACTGCTGAACAGATTTTTATGAAATTTATCGCACACGTAGGGTAACTTGGATTAACACATAGGATAAGGATAGGACGAAAAAATGTTCCTATGATATGATGATTGATGATTTTCCATGGGATCGAATTCCCGCGGGTGAAACCGCGGGGCGCAGCTAGTACTTAAATAAACTTAAATAATAATAAAATCCGTTAAAATTGTTTTATCACAATAAAAACATTTTGAAAAAAATTCTTATTTTTTCAAATTATTAAAAAACTGTTAAATAAACGGGTGAGTTGGTGGAGGGCCTGTTAATTCTATAAATTCAATCATCACCAACACCAGTTACTTAACAAGTTTGGGATATAGAACTACTGTAGGTACTCTTGCATTAAAAACGTGCCTTCTCTTACAAAAATTTGAAAATAAATCTGGATTAATATCAACAAAAACAACAGACGTTCACGTCGGTTCCCGAACGGGGTAGGAAGAGAGTACTGAGAGCCGCGTATGGATTAATATCGTGTTCCAGAAAATAGAAAACGAACCGGCTTGTAAACGCGGTGATGTTTGTATAATGTGCTCGTCCGTCTGTCGACATCGATTTTTCAGCTCAGCGCTGTTTTATTGCCAATATCGGAATAAAACCTCTTCGTATCACATTCCGTATACAGATGCTGCGGAATTTTATTTGGAATTTATTTGTAGATCCGACAAGGCAATTAGGACTCTTTCGTTTGCTGTACTACATCTCATCATCGAACATTTTGAAGGTATTGCTGGTAAGGCTGGTGAGGGTCTGACCCCCATTTTTACGTCTTTTTTTATAGGATAAAGGGCAAACGAGCAGGTGATAGAATACTACCGTCGCCCATAGACATCCACAAAACAGAAGGCTTTGCCAGCGCGTTGCCGGCCTTTTAAATAAGAGTAAGCTCTTTTCTTTTTTTTTTTGCTCTTTTCTTCCCCAGGTCGTATCGGTTCGGAAATACCGACTGTGGCAGCAGATTCTACAATGATGTTGTGCGCGGTGAAAAGTTGCGCCTGAAACGCACAGTTGTAGACTTTAGGACATCGAGGTGGTGGCGGTGGAATTTAGAGTTATGCCCTGGATGTCCTAAAGTGGAACTCCGCCTGCCTCCACCTGCCTCTGGACCGAACCTCGCCTAGTCCTGTTAGAAAACTTTTTAGAGTTTAACTTTTAGCATAGATCAACCAAGCCATCCTTCCTAAAAATGATAGGGACATTTCTCTTAATACTTCGGTGTAGCGCGTATTATTATTATTATTATTATTATTATATTATATGAAGCCCATTATGTCCCATTGTTGGGCAAAAGCCTCCCCCCATTTTTATTATTATTTTGTAGCGCGTATGTATTTTCAATATAATTTAAGTAAAGTATAACTCTGTACAATACGCTCAAGCGTTCATTTTCGAGTTCTGTGTCATAAAACCAAAAAAACCCATATAGGATCACTTTGTTGTCTGACTGCCAAGATATATAATTTATTCGCGAACTTGTAGAAAGATAAATCTGCATTCAAGAAGTCTGAAACATATAGCATAGTGGGCCAAACCCCACTATGCTATATGTTCCAGATTGCAAACAATCTCTGCTGAATCTTTTTGCTTGCAATATTTTCTCTTTCTCATTGAAAAAAATAACTTACAGAACAAATCTATAATACATATAATAAAACAGTAAAACTTTAGTGTCTGTACATTGAATATATTTACGAAAAACTAATTGGGGGCTATTTTAAAATAGTAACAGAACACTTTTGTATGATTTTTATTTTTTTTGTTTGTCTGTTTGTCCGTTTGTTCGGGCTAATCTCCGAAACTACTGGACGGATTTTCATGAAACTTTACATTAATATAGCTTTCATATCAGAATAACAAAATAAGTTAAAATTTTGAATAATTTTTGAAGTCCGAAAATCACGCGGGCGAAGCCGCGGGCGGAAACTAGTAAAGGAATAAATCCAAAAATTGATATATTATAATTTTATCACTGAAAAACCATTACCAACCTATATAGGTGTAGTGTGATTCATACAACATGTGTGATGACTAGGGGTAGGTAAATTTCGTTTTTACGAAATAGATGCGATAAAAGCTAAATATGCATTTTATTTGCGATAAAAGCGAAATTTGAAAATTAAATACTTTCGCACCTTTTTCGTTACGTACTTTCAAATGCTGATCAGACGCGCTAACAATTATTACGTATATTGGTCGGTCAAGAAACTCCTGTGGATGTAATGCGAGTTTTAGCTGCATCAAAATCTTGCTACCCTGGATTTGCAAAAGCAGCTGTTCAATGTCTCAATTGCCCTGTCAATAGTGTTGATGACGAGAGGTAATTTAGTATCTACAACATTGCCGTAACTGATCGCAGGCAAACAATGAAAGATGAAAGTGTAGAAATTACAACAATGCTAGCCTTTAATTGAAGTTTTAACACTGTATTTTTTTTTTGCGAAATAAATGCGAAATTTTCTATTTTGAGTTTTTTTAAATGCGAAATCACGATTTTTTACTTGCGAAATTTACGTACCCCTAGTGATGACGTCGTCAATTATATGTTTGTTACCATAAATGAGTTGTCTAGCACGTACTTCTCCTGGATACGGGGCGTGCCCGTCGCGCTTAGGGTCAATTCACACCAAAAGCGCGGCGAAGGGCAGCGAAGCGGAGCGCACTTTCAGTGTCATATGAATTTAAACTTTATTTTCATTGCTATAGTACTTATTATCGAATTCTCGCGACTTCCGCGCGGATTCCAGCGACTGCTCGAGCACTCGCGGGAAGCCGCGCGTCTCGTTCGAGTTTCTCATGCGATTATAAGTATTATTGCAATTATTATAAAGTTGAAATTCATATGAAACATAAACTGCGCTCCGCTTCGCTGCCCTTCGCCTCGCTTTTGGTGTGAATTGACCCTTTAACGGTTTCGGAGCAATAATTATTGACATAACTCTGGTTATAGTTTGCACGAAAACCATCACAAACCTTGATGACCACAACCCCCGCTTCATGGAAATTCTACTTGGGTAGAGCATGCTCTACCGTACCGAAAAAAGTTTAAAACATAACGTAGTTTCGAAATTTCTAGAATACAAAACCTACCTATTTGTTTCCGACCTTAATAAATTGTAAAATACTTTTACGTTTACAACTTAACAATAGAATATCCCAACTTTAAGAAAATACATTTCAACACAATATAGAAGAAGAAAAAAGAAAGAAGAAATATACTTTATTGTGCACACAAATATATCAATACAAATAGAAAATAGGTACTAACAATGAAACATTTAACACATTTACGTACACAAAGGCGTTCTTATTGCTAAGCAGCAATTTCTGCCAGACAACCTATAGAGATAAGTATAAAATTTATTGAACTAGGTCAGGTCTACATCAAGAAAAAAAAAAGAAAAGTAATAAATCATCTTGAAACAAAATACAATGCCATTAACTACTTAATGTTTAAAATATATAGTACACATACTTATATAGTAATATAATATACACCTACATATTATAATGTTACATAAATACATAGATAAATACATACAAATATTAAATTTTATCTAACAATAATTGAAACCGTTCCCAAAGGCAAATTGAAACTCGGCCATATTAATAAAGGATACGTGTGCGAATTAAACGTCGCATTACCATATCATCGAGTTTCGAGAGATACATCGGATTTACAATGGCGTGGGGAGGTTTGATCACAATAAACCCAGAGTGGCGTGTCTCTATTCAAACAGTTGATACGAGCGTGAAGCAGAAATCTTACGTGCGCGACGCTTGGCAAACACGCCACCCCATTTGAACAACTTCATTTTGCGTTCTATTTTTAATTTGAATTCTTTTTTTTTAATTTAAATTCTTTGCGTACGTGTTTTTGCCATTGTTGAGTGTTGAAAAGAATGTGTTACTAAATGTACACTCCATTATCAGGTGCCATAACTTTCGTATTTCCTATAGTATGACTGTTCTATTGTTCCTATATGTTGTCACGGAAGGAATAGTAGTTATACAGTTTCGGAGATTATTAGCGTGCACAAGCTGTTTGTTAAGACCTTTTTATCAATTCGTGCCTTGTTACTACTTCTTAATCCCATCATAAGTCTTCAATTTTTATGTAAATAGCTTAACGAATAGATGTTTTCATCATCTTTATCAAGCTGGTGAACAACACCCTGTGCATACTTTCTCCTTTTAATGCATGCCAAGCCGGCCGAATGCATTAAACCTACTTTGTTTAGGTAATTATAACATTATACTACGTACTTTAGGACGTGCTTCGCGTAAAATCTAAACCGGAAAACCGTTTATATTTTTCGGGATAAAAATTACTTTTATGTTATTTGTGTGTCATATCTCAAACCAATAAATTGTCACATTATGTAATACGTTTATAAGATCTTTTGTATTAGGTATATGCAACCTCGTTGACGCAACCCGACCGTGGTCTAAAAACTTATTGAAAAAAAAGTTAATGTGTATTACAAAACTCTGCGCTTATCTGCTAGAAGTAAAAATCAATAGGTACTGTACATACACATGGTCCACACCGGTACCACTCCGCACTCGCTGATATGACACAGCCGCAAAGTTACAGCTACACTGTCGCGCTTTGTACGGGTCTTGAGATCTCGAATACCAATTGGGGAGGAGGAGGGAAGGGGATCAATCCAGCTGCATTCATATGTCTCGCACTCAACCGAATTTGACCGGTAAAACCAGGGAGGAAAAATTACCAGGGGATGGATCGTCGGCTCAAGTTTCAAAAAAGTAAACCATATTAAAAAAAAGTGTGTGCTTTAGACCACACAACTAAAGCCAAACTTAATTATTGATTTTCATTACAGTAGCTACAATGACATAACATGTCAGAATATGATATTCCACTAATAACGAATTTGAATTTTGAATTTGAATGACGACTTCCATTGGCCTCGCCCGATGTGTGATTTTTGTAACGCTTTCGCCAGCTTACTCCCCGTGTCAAGCGCGCGTATAGAAGTTTCACTTCAAAAAAAAATAAAATGACAACTATAGGGTCTGTCGATGAAGACAAAAACTTAAGCTATCAAGCAACAACCTTGCGACTTAACATAGCACCATTTTGATGCGCTACGTAGCATGCTGACGCGAAGGGTCAATTCACACCAAAACGCGGCGAAGCGCAGCGAAGCGAAGCGAAGTTCATGTGTCATATGAATTTCAACTTTATAATAATTACTACAATACTTATTATCGCATGAGAAAATCGAATTAGACGCGTGGATTCCCGCGACTGCGCGAGAAGTCGCTGGAATCCGCGCGGAAGTCGCGAGAATTCGATAATAAGTACTACAGTAATGAAAATAAAGTTTAAATTTATATGACACTGAAAGTGCGCTCCGCTTCGCTGCGCTTCGCCGCGCTTTTGGTGTGAATTGACCCTAACTCAAAGTATTTTTCCGTTCTAACACCGCTTAGTTTTTCCCTATAAAAGCCCTTTAGTTAATAACATAGTCTCCCAGCTTATACTTAACCGATCGGAGAATATGAAAAATTTAATTATGCTCCCTCTAGTCGGCGCATTGTATTTTGAGCCTTCTGTTTGGTAATAAATGACGTTTTTCAGCTCAAAACGTTTGAGGTGCGGCAAACGTTAATTTCCATATTAAAACCGTCACAAAGGAAGCAAATTCAAAAACCTCGCAGGCAGGGTGGGTAAAAGAGAGCACGCTGTATGTGTGGGATGTGTGAGGGCGCAGTGGATGCGGTATGTTGGTACTTGAATTTAGAGTGATTAATGTGGAGTCGGATGTGTCTTGCAAAAATACTTAGATGTCTCAATTATTTGTGCTATCTGTGGTAAAGTTAAAAAAATATATTGCAGCAAATTTTGCGCGATTACAGAAGTGTGGTATGATTTATATAATTACTTTTGTTTGTTACGCTTTCACGCAAACTACTCAACGGGTCACCAGGAAACTATGTACACATATTTTTTAGAAGTATTAGGATACATTAAATATAAGGAGGAAAAGAAATGGGAAACATTTTATTTAAAAAATACGAACGCGAACGAAGCCGCGTGTAAAGCTAGTTAATATAATAAAAAGATTTTTTATTTGTTTTTTGTATGATATAAAAATCCGCTTTCAATTTGATTTCAATACTATATAGTAATACCGATTAAAAAATATTGCGTTATAAATGGCTAACTGTGCACCGCTATAAATGTAATTCGACAAAACCGTTAATTTTTCGGAATAAAAGTAATTATTGAAGTATTTCAGTTTATCATCTAGTATCAGTATCAAATTTCTAACACCGTGCCTGATTTTGAGATGATCAATATGGGACATATAAGAGTCAAATATAATATTTATTCTACTATACAATTTTATTAAATGATCATGTACATATCAATAATAACTTTATACCCTTGTTACAGAATTTAATTATTTTAAATACCATACATTTAAAATAATTAAATATTAAGAACGCCACATCCATTCTTCGCGCATCCCAACCGCCACAAACAATATTTCGCCCAGATACC
>LUGF01053802.1:87948-104429 GCA_001625245.1 Calycopis cecrops
GGAGGTGCTAAGCCGGTGACAGCTTTAAAACGTACCCGATTATCCGACCGAGTGTACTCTACAGACGGCGATATGATATATAGCGTTATGGCTTAGATGACTGTGATTTTAATTACGTGAAGGTATGTTGGCCGTTTTGGGTCTATAAATAGGTACACTACGCTTGGCTTATTGCTGAGATTGAGCCTTTTGTCTGGCTATAAGCATAAATTGTTAAAGTAATTTAAGTCTTATTTATAATTGCCATTGGTAAGTGAGAAAATTTGGGCGTCGAACTAGAAAACAAATTGACACTAGTGCAAGGTAACTTTAATGGCGAGTATAGTTATGAAGTAAGTAAAAGAGGATATGTAAGTATATTTTCTCGTGGGATTCTCTCAAAATTAAACTTTTTCGTTCATTAACTAAACTCAGAGTTGGTAAGAAATACACCAATTATATATAGGTAGGTTTGGTTCACTATTCAGGATTTCAATGTAATTTTGTTGGGTACCTAAGTACCTACTAATGAAAAAATGTGTAATAAATTTCAATAGTATATTTATATTAAAACAAAGAAATAAGCAATTTATTTCATATAAAGTCTTAAGTTTTGGAAACGAATCTTATCTTTGTCGATCACCTCATTTAGATATTCATTATAATTTTACCACATCTATAATTTTTCTCTCAGCGCTTTGTGATTACATTTTCGCCTGTAATTTCCTTAACAGATCGGCGATGCGATACCTGCGGCGGCATCGACTGTGACGAGATGGAGTGACGCTACGGAGAGGTAAATAATTACATAACGTCTTCTCGAGATTCAGTCCTTCCAGTTTGTACAGCGGTATTGGGATTTGGGGAACAAAATAAGTACCTGGTTTGTATAGCATACTAATATAATATATTTTGTACATTTAAATACATAAAACAATGATCTGATGCAGATCGTTCTGAAACAAAAACTACCCTCTCACTAATGACCATTGATTTATTTTACTTCTCACTAATACAAGTTCATATATGTAGGTATATATTATATTAAAAAAAATGGCGTTATTATTATATGATTAAATTCATTCTCCTATGATATGAGAGAGAGAGTTTTAGTTAGATTAGACTAACAAACTTACTGTTTATTTTCTCAGGAACGACTATTCAATAAAAATAAGTAATTTGAACGCGAATTTCAAATCAAAAAATCTAATAGCCACTCTTCTATAATATCTATTGACCCTAAATATCTCCTATACATTGACCAATTAAATAAATAGTTTTGCTATCGTCATATAAGTACATCGATACACAGTCTTATCAGTGTAAATATATTCATAACAAGTTGAATTGAAAATATGTTGTCATGGTAACTTGTAACGTTATGTGACCGAATTGTCAATCCTTTATTTTGCCCTACAATAGTGTTTTTTTAAATTTGAAGTCGAGATTGCTGCAGCACTATATATCGTCCAGTAGTTTTTGCGTAAAAGCCGCACAAGACAAACAGAATAACGTCTTCTACAGTTTTATTATGAGTATAGATATCAAAGGAGTGACACGTCTAATTACTATACACGTAAACATTACCTCGCCTGTGTAGTCGTGTATTAATTATTCGCAACTCATTAAAGTGTTAAATCAAACAGCGCCAGTTTGCTGAGCTCATTTGATCACAGATGAAACAACTTCGAGGTATATTTTGATATATAATAATAAGTTTATGTTTATTTTAAGCTACACTTTGTCGTTAAGACGATTTTGCAATGCTTGATACTTTTTTTTATTTTTTAATAAAAAAATCCTTCTAATGTCCGTTCTAAGACCTCTAAGAATATTCCTAATACATAATATAAACTTTGAGCAACTTTGACATAAAAGCGTAACAAACAAACTTACATTTATAATTATTATATTTTATATTTCATTAAAGATGATGATTTGATGATTTTTATAACTGCATTTCTTGTATATTATGTTTAGCTTATAAATGAGCAATTTGGATTTTTAAATGTGTATGTTATTAGTGGAAACTTAGCTGATTTTTGCATATTTTATATCTGTTATGTCCTAAGTATTATGATAATTATTTGTTTCCCAAATTAAATAAAATGATCTTAGTAGGAATTGAAATGCGTTGTTATTCTCTCTATTGTACATTGTAATGCACATTAGTTTTTATTTCTTTAGTTCCTTAATTCATTTTTGGTTTCATTCATATTCTCTTTCAACTAATGAGTATCCCATTGCAGTGTGGGGAAGTCACAAAAGATGAAATAAAAAAAAATCAGTACTTGTTTACTGATTAAAAATATGCTAATATTATTTTGAAAAATGTGCTTAACATTTTGAAGATGTTACGATAATGTAGCTGTATCACACAAAGCATCTCTGCAGTGTTTTTTACTCTGTATTTTATTACGCCGTCTCTCCTCTGGAGGCTTCCATTTTATTTCCTCCTCAGCTAATAAAAGCGTTATCGTATCGTCACACAATAGCAAACTGTCGTCGTGTTCCGTCAAAGCGTCTGAAACATGGAGCTACGAAACTAAACAACGAGAGGTGTTTTCATGCCTATACTGTAGAAGATTTTAATATTTGTTTTACAAATATCAACGAAATTGACAGTATAAAGAAATTTCAGCGACATTGTGTATGAATGGTAAACATTTTTAATTTTACAATTTGTTTGCTTATGTATTTGTGAACCATCTGAAAACTATTACATTTTTATTCTATGCGACATTCTTAACAGTAAGACAACTTAATCAAAATTCAAGCGACTCATTGGAATAGTTTTACTATTTCTACTCTAACAAATATAATATCTCAATTATATTACGTACATCGTACATGTTACTGCTTTAGTAAACTTACAAGTGTGTTTATAAAATTACGATATCGTGAGTCATTAGAAATATAAATAAAATTGTCAATGGTTGAGCCTGAACAAAACCTTAGTTCATTATTCAATTTTGCAATACTTTAAACCTGCAGAATGCAGATTAGTAAGGTAGTGCTACACTGCATGCTTGCATGCAGCCGAATTGGGCCGGCATGACCGGGGTGGTACCACTCGCTTACATGACATCTGTGTTGTCGCGTTTCGTGCGGTGTGTAAGTAGCCGGTGGCGGTAGGTGGGAGGAGAAAGGTGGGCAGCGCATCTATAGAGCCTCTATACATATGTCTATGGACGTCAGCAGTCATGAAAATGGCACCGACTGCTCGTTCGCCCTCCCTATACCATAAAAAAATGAAGATTTCAATTACTAGAAACCTGCAGAATGTAGGTTTCAAGTAATTTATTAGAAACACTCAATATCTATACAGTATAAAAGAAAACCGCTTTTGCGCCGTCTGTGTGTCTGTGTGCTTAGATCTTTAAAATTGTGCAACATATTTTGATGAGGTTTTTTTATTAGATAAAGTGATACAAGAGGAAGGTTTATATGTATAATAACATTGAATTTAACGCGTGCGAAGCCGCGGGAAAAAGCTAGTTATTCATATACCTATTAGTAGAGCAGAAACACTTACCTTCCAAATAGTAATAATTAATAGATAGCCTTTATTTACAATGCCACATCCATTCGCCGCAGCCACGTTGATTTTGGTCATCATTGTTATTCACAGTAATGTAGCGTAGTTCTTTGTGCCGTAGAACCGTTGCTACGGCGCTACGGCTGCTACGAGCTCCACTCCATTTATACCAGATGTCTATGTCTCTACGTAGCACGAATACAGGTGTTTGCGGGTATGTATTTAAAGTGGCCATATTTTACATTTTTAATGGGACTGTCCCGTTTTTTATTTTCTGTCTAGATAAATTCAATACAATCGGAAGAACAACTAAATGTCCTGTTTTTAATGAGCATCCGAAGTCGACATAATATGGCCCCTACTACTCCGATACATAGTACACTAGTTTTTGTAATAGGTAATGCCGTGCTGCATTGCAGACGAATTGGGCGTGCACTACCTGGGAGGTACCTCTCGCTCACACGTTGCAGCTTTAAAAGTATGGTCATATCTTGTTATGTGCGGTTTGTGAGTATGGAGTGGATGAATGGGATGAAAGGCAACCCAAGGTATATGCAGGTATTAATGGGCGACTGTGGTCAGCAAATGTCTCCGATTGCTCGTTTGTCCCATTCTGTAAACAGGACAATAAAAATGCTATTGGAAATTCCCTTAAATTTTTAGCCCAAACAACAAGAGATGCTAAACCTAACCTATGTTTACCAAATCAGACGGGCTTAGGATAAACAAACTACGCAAATAAAAAAACGAAACAAAAATCGAAACGAACGAAAAACAACACGATCGAAAAACAACTCTATTTCAATAACAATAAAGTACCAAATAATGATTGCGCTGGTTCACAGCAAACAGTGGCATAGCTAACGATTGCTGAGTGGGTTTGCTTGTACCACTCCATCAGTGTAACGTTACACGGGGAGGAAAAACTTTCGCATTTCCATATGGAAATGCTGTATCAGATCGACGTATTTGTGAATGTTTGACAAGCCACTTGGTATTCAGGTGTGACAGGTTGCTGTCGAAAAATTCTGTATTTTTATAAAAAGTGGTAGCGATACCATTCTTTCCTATCGTAAGAAAGCTTGTTTTTTAAATAAATCTTCAATATACCCTGTTCATGGCTAGGAAATGTAACTTTCCGAAATGTGGAAATTTTAATAATAACTAATAGAAAGAAAGAAAGAAATAAAGAAAAACACTTTTTTTTTTTTAGGTAGAACTATGCTTGTGCTGAAAGCCAGTGCAGCTTCATCGATATGAGTGGCGAGCACCCTGGGGTAAAAACACTTATTCGGACACAATACAAGAGACAATAATAACTACTATAATTATTATTTTACTAAGCATGATTATACTAGTGAACATGAATGTGTATATATTTAAAAATTATTATGAATATGTAAAGTTTCATACAAAATAGATGGCGCTCGACGTGTTGCTTTTTTGCCGAAAAAAAGTTTAATGACTTGAGTTCAAATTAATTAGTGAAATTCAATATGGTATCGTAAACCTTTATTCATATTTATATTGACAAATAAACTATTTTCTTCAGTCTACTAATTACTTAGTCAAACTATATTCAAAGTTGATTTATTTTAATTGGAATCCAATTCCGGCCTCTGAGTGAAAACTAGTAATAATAACCGAATTAACTTTAGCGTACTTTTCAATGTGTGGCACACATAGACGATTCTCGTTCATAATTATAACTCACACACGCACACACAGACAGTAGGAGCGCCAGAACAAACACAAGACTCGCTCCTTGTTTGTGCACCAGATTATCAAACCCTGTCTGAAACTCTGAATCTAATTCGTTAACGACGACCAGCGAGTCAAATTTATACCTAATTGAAATGCTGCAGCTGAATACAATTATATCATCTATGACAAACATAAAAAACAAGCGAATAGTTTTTAATAATTTGCCAATCAGTCAGTAGGGAATTCCTTGCCGCTATAATATATCCTATATTCTATAAATCATATGCTGAGTGATTTTCAGTAACTCATAATTAACATTTATCATTGCTCTAACTGGTTGTTCTTTCGGCCACCGTTAAAGAACAAAGAATGCTGCGGCGGCCATCTCTATATAGCCTTAGGGTGCTTACATAAACATACATGTTACCGGTACCGTCAAAACCTGCACGGGTCGGTACCGGTAATATAGCAATGTTATCGATAACATTGCATTGCTATCGTACCGACCCGTACAAGTTTTGCCGGTACCGGTAACCTGTTTGTCTATGTAAGCACCCTTACACACGGAATACATTATGGTGCACATGTGGGCACAGACACAAGTGCACTCTCTATTCCCTCATTCTCTTATTCCGATGAGACGCCGTTCCGACAAGACTTGAGTCAACAAGACTTACTACTTGTTGTTAGAAATAGAAAAATCTTTATAATAATCCGACCCGAGATTTCACGATTTGTGATTGACATACTACTACTATACCGAGAGGTAGCCATAGTCATATATTTAGTAAGAGGTAGTGCCACACTGCATGCTTGCATGCAGCCGAATTGGGCCGGCACGACCGGGGAGGTACCTCTCGCTTACACGAGACCAAGAGACGGCGTAGTGACAGCTGTGCTGTCGCTTTTCGTGCGGTGTGCAAGTAGCCGGTGACTAAAGGAGGTGGGAGGAGAAAAGAGAGCAGAAGCTGTGCTAGTTGTTATAATAAAAATATGTCAAAAAAAAATTACATATTTTTATTACAACAATTAGCAGAGCGTTGCGGTTGTAGTTGCTCCTATATGGTGGTATATTCCATCCGCAGCAAATAGACTATGCAACACCGAAAGAATTTAGCAAATCAGACCAGTAGTTTCCTTGCTTAGTGCATTCAAAAAACAAACTCCTTAGCTTTACAATATATAGATTACAAGCGGATTAAAATATTAAAAAACAATTCAACCGTTCCAATTTCCACGGACCCCAAAACACTGAACACAATCCCTTGTCCCGACAATGGCGGCGGGAGCTGAGGGCCATTGTGTGACTCCCGGGGAAACTCGGATGAGCGGGAGCGAGCGGGAACGAATGGGAGCGGGCGGGAATGAGCGCTGACGGCTAAATGAAGCCGATGGGAGATAAAACTATCGCTTAATCGATTTAAACTGGACATCCATTATGCTTACCTACCCGTGGACACTGAATGGACACGGACTTCACATTCATAAACTGGCATTGATATGGTTGTATTGTCTAAAAGCGTAGAATCAAGAATAGTGTGAGGTCTGGCCAACAATAATATAGGGAAACCTTTGAAGGTTTACCTACGTTATTGTTCACCAGAACTGGTTACTTTTGTCTTTTCGTTTTAGAATTGTTTATTACAGAGATAATAATTTACTTAATTTTAAAAATAAAATATGTGACGATGTTTGTGTATCGTGTAATTTTAAAAATAAAATATGTGACGATATACGTCTCCAAATTGGCTTTAACCTATTATCATTAAATTTATATGAGAATAGGTCAAAAAAAAGTTTGATCTTTGTTTATTTTTTTATAGCATAGGAGGCATACGAGCAATTGGGTCACCTGATGTAAAGTGTTATTTCAATATTTTCAATTGCGTGAGTGGCGCAAGTCACAAGTAGTTTATAATGTTAATATGTGGGAAGTTTATAATTAATAAAATGCTAAAAGTTGCACATATGAAGGTCGGGATATAGTGTTAAATTATATAAACATTATTCTTTTTTTAACTTCTTCTACATGAAAAATGAGTCAGTTTATTCTCGCTACTCCTAGACATTAAAAAACACGTCGTGCACATAACCATGTCGTTATAGCCGCATACTAATGCAAAGACGACCTGCATGTACCTCCCTCGTATCCCATAAGAATCAACATACACATAACTAGTGATGTACACAGAGAGTACGCCACATTCGCGCCCCAAGCGGCACTTTTATTCGCGTAATACGCTTTTAATTACTCGGAACATTCAAGTGAAGCACCCATCGTACTCCGCGGCTCTCAGACACTTGCGCAAATGTACTTCCCGCTGGAGACATCAAACGGGCATAGACAACGGGTTGGCGCCAAATATGTCTTACACGTGTTACTCATTGTCTATGCGCAAACTTCATTTATTGTCTATTAAGGGGACTTTTGGACGATCAACTGTATTTTGTAATATTACGAATTGTGCGATGTTCACCGTTTAGGTTATTGAAGATTGTCTAATTACTGAATTTTGTGCGAGTTTACTTTTTATTGTGTTTTTCGTATTGGGACGAATACCTTCAGGCGTGTATAAGTCACTCTATGTGTAATTATTGATTACCTCAGATATTGTATTATCAAAACATGCAAACAATTGATTGCCAAAGCAAATTTTATAATATAATTTTATATTAAACTGTAAGTTATTCTGTAATTGCAAAGACAGAGTATAAATCTATCGAGGCGTAACTGAGGTAGTTATTTAAGCTCAAATGGCTGCTAGTGAATCGTATTTGCTGTGGTAAATGGTCTAAGCTTGGTCATAGTAAACCCCGCGGCCCGCCCTGCCTCTAAAAATTAAGACTACCTGACAAGAATTCTTAGAGATAACAAACTTGTTGTGTTTCTCACACACACAAACAGAAAAAACATATAAACATAGAGGTAAATGGTCGTATGGGAGGATTTAGAATGCACACTGACAATAATAATTATATCAAGCAAGATATAATTAAAAGCGTCAAAACAACTATGTTAGTTCTATCATCTACTTATGTATAAAAATCAATAATTATAATTTGTTTGGTCAATTCTTAATTATGAAAATAGACAATGTTTTTAGCAAATTTGTCCAAAATTCTCTGAAAAAAGGTTTGCCAAAATGCATATCGCACGCGGATTATAGCTAGTACATTAATAAAAAACAGATTTTAATGGCGAATCAAATTCGAACAATACGTAAAACGCTCCCCCCGCCGGAACAAAGGGACGACGGACGTGAAATCTCATCTGCAAATATCTTGGGTAAATCTTAATCTCCATTGTCTGAGGCCAATAACGAGCGGAGCCAGACGTCGGGATTAATGTAATGGGAATCGTCTTTTAAGGTAATTCAGGCCCCGGCTACTTAGTTGTGATGGATTGGGTTGAGTGAGTGTTAAATCATAATGTGTCATTTATACCCCATCTACATCTAGTTGGACTTTCCATGCGTTTAGTTTTATACAACTGTGGCAGGAGGGTTAAGTTTTCACTATCCATGCTCTACTTCTTAATGCTTACTTTTAAAAAAGTGTTTTTTTAGGGCTTTGTACCTAAAAGGTAAACGGAACCCTATTACTGAGCCTCCGCTGTCCGTCCGTCTGTCACCAGGCTGTATCTCATAAGCCGTGGTAGCTAGAAGGTTGAAATTTTCACAACTTAGGTATGTATTTGCTTTGCCGCTATAACAACAAATACTAAAAATAAAAAAAATTAAACACTTGGGCGGGGTGCCCATACAATAATGGTACGGAACCCTTCGTGTGCGAGTCCGACTCGCACTTGGCCAGTTATTTAGTATAAGATGGCTACGACTGGTGCAAAGGTCCAAGTAAACCAAAAGGCTCCCCTTTGCTTTTCGCCGCCTGTAAAAGTCCGCATAATTGTTATCCGCTTTGCCCACTTTCCCTCCTGCTTCCAAAGGTTCACCAAAAACTCACAAACCACAGGAAACTCAAGTCGCGGCGCATCTTATCTGCTATGAGTTAGCAGCTACGCGGTAGATTTTTCTATGCTAAGTACCTATTTTAAATATAACCTTTTGTTGACTACACATATACGCATAATTGTTATTCAGATGTTCTCTTTCTGCTCCCAAGAAGCCATCACAAACTAACCACGAGAACGGCTTCAGCATAGCTATCACTTTACGGCAGTGTCAAGTAAGCGAATGGCAACTTCCCGGTCGTGCTGAGCAAATTACATTCAGCGCGTCACTGCCCCTTTACAGTCCTATTTATTTATGTTATATATTATGTAAGGTATCGCATATCTCCCAATTTACCTTTCCTTAAATAGTTTTAACTACTCACAGAATCTAAATTATATGAGTTAAAGTTTGTTTCAACGCATCCCTTTATTAATACCACATAAAAAACCATATTAGTGTAAGTAAAATGTTCAACAGCGGTAAGATTTTATGGCTAAAACAAAGACGGTAATCTCACTTGTTGATTCCCCCCCATAATAAACCCTTTCCCCACGAAGTCGTCGCCAACAATTTATTGCCAGCCCATAAATATTAAAAAGTTTGAAAGCATAAATCTCCGCTATTAATAACGCGAACACACGGCGATATTGCCTTCCTTGTAGACATCCGATATTGTGAAACGAAACTTACAAGGAGATTTTTCTTTCTTTTTTTTGCTATTGTACGCTGGCTGAATACCCTTCAATTTATTTGCCTTGCTTATTAGACGGAGATATAGTAATTTTTTTTTATAATTATTGAGCGGAATTTCACCTACAGTAGCTATATTGCCGTTCTTAGACATCCGATATTGTGAAAGGAAATTTCTTACGTACAATAGCAAAAAAAAACTCATTGTTTTCTTTTTTTTTTTGCTATTGTACGCTGGCTGAATACTTTTGAATTTATTTGCCTTGCTTGTAGACGAAGATATAGTATTCCTTTTTTAAACGTAATTAGAGGTATTTTGCATATGGTGCCCATCTCTAGAGATCATAGACCTATATTATTAAGCAGAAAATAAAACAAGAGTAATTAATATCTGCATTTGGGACATAAGTTAAAATATATAACTTATGAAGATTTTTTGTCTTCAAAAAATTTTAATTGAATGCTTTTCAATTTTACCACACTAAAAACATAACACAGATGTATTGTGGTTACTTTATGGGTTTATACACGATAAGACACTTATTAAAGGTAGTCAAAACACCTTGTGACCACGGCTGGTGTAACCCCGTCGACACATCCAACAAAGGTATATGTTTTAACTAGTACCTTTAATAAGTCTTATCGTGTTAAAACCGTAAAGTCACTATAATATGTGTAACCAACGCGAAAGTCTTAAACAAATAATATAGATATAACGAAAAATATAGTACATGTCCTATAGCCATGTCAAAAAGTACATTCAGTGATTTGTGAGAAATATCTCTTCTAATAAGGAGATTACATAGAACAAGGGTGGTCAACTTATGTGGTGGGTGTGACCATAAACCGCGAGCATCAATACCACTGTGATAGAACATTTACCTAAAAGATACGTGAAAAATACACCTACCTACTTATCTATCTAAACATATAATAAAACAGTAAAATTTTAGTGTCTGTACATTGAATATATTTACGAAAAACTAATTGGGGGCGATTTTAAAATAGTAACAGAACACTTTTCTATGATTTTTAATTTTTTTGTTTGTCTGTTTGTCCGTTTGTTCGGGCTAATCTCCGAAACTACTGGACGGATTTTCATGAAACTTTACTTTAATATAGCTTTCATATTAGAATAACATAATAAGTTAAAATTTTGAATAATTTTTGAAGTCCGAAATCCAAGCGGGCGAAGCCGCGGGCGGAAGCTATAAATAATAAAATGGTTGTTAAATTATTAAATAAACTACGATAGAATCCGTTAAAGTAGTTTTATTGTAATAACTAATAAGCAATCCTACTAATATTATAAATGCAAAAATTTTTATGTTTCTTTGTTTGTTACTCCTTCACGCAAAAACTGCTGAACCGATTATCATTAAATTTGGCACACACGTAGAGGGTAACATGGATTAACACATAGGATAGTTTTTATTCTGAACAAATGTACCTATGGGATGCGTTGCGAACCGAAATGTACGCGGGTGAAACCTCGGAGCGCAGCTTATATTCGAATAAACTTAAGTAACTACCTACTTGTACCTGAAAATAATTTGAAGTTTACTTGTATCTTACATAATATTTTATCTTATTATAAAGTCTTACTCAAATTAAAAAACACTCTTAAATAAAATTGCGTAAACTATACTTTGTTTCATAGATAATAATTAAAAGGGAATCCTTTTACAAAAGTTTTAAACAAAAAATCATCGAGAATAATAATTGTGGGAGCACAAAGGAAGGCATTAGCGCCGCTCGATGGGCGGTCGCCAAAACTCCATGAAAAATCTCCATGGAAATCAACGGATGGCGACTTTTGATTAATTAGCCCTATTCTTTCTGCGTCGAGACAGGAGATCCATAGACAACAATATGGTGGACTTTTTATATCGATACTAGCTAGTGTGCGAGACTTTGTCTGTTTTGTTTTTTTTTATGGAAATCTACTGCCGTGTGTTCAGGATTCTTTGATTTGTTTTGTTCGTATTGTTATGCTTACATTGAAGATCTGGAGGATAACAAATTTGACAAAGACATAATGTTTATCAAACGACCTGTAACAATTTGATTATCATCAACGGTACTCAGACATAAGGCAATATTAGTAAATTATTAAATACATATAGAAGCAATAGGTTTGTTAAAAACTATCAGGCAGATATAGGGACTGCTTGTGTGTGTGTGTGTGTGTATGTGTAGCTATGTAGAGCTAATTTAACTGCGTCCGATCTAATTTAACCTAATCAGAGCTACCGTAGGGTTGACGACGCGAACTCGTAATAATTTCCCCTGCCCAAAGATGTGAAAGTAGATTTCACATCATTAAAAAAAATTGTCAAATAAAATGAATAGCCACACGTCAAGCTACTATTTCTTGAATACCCCATCACTTAGGGACATAACTAATAAAATAAAATAAATTCTTAGTACAGCAGACATATTTGTATGTTTTCAATATCACTGATAACTGTGCTCATTGAGTTTATTTCTCAACAGGATTCAGTAAACTAGTCGAATATTAAACAGTTTCAAATAATAAAAATCCCAATCCGGAATCTAAGTCGCTTTGTCAACAAATACTTGTAATGAAAACCACAAAGAGCCCTAAAACAAATCCAACTTTGATTTGTTTCAAAGAACATTTAAGGGGAAATCCGAGGGAGGGGAGACGGGGGCTATAGGAAGGAATCGTTGCCCTCCCTCAATGCTAATTAGTAATTAATGCTTGTCATCTCCGCGGCTCCGTTTCGTTATTGACTAATTGTTTTTAAAACAAGACCCACCTTTAATTTGGCGCGCCATTCGTCTGTTCACGCTTGGCGAGGTTTTGATTCAAAGATTTTCTCGCTACTTCCTATGTGTAAAATAATTACGCGCAAATGGTTAGTCGATGAAGACAACGATAGTAAGTCTTGTAAAACTACGATTAAGGATTATAAGAATAATACGCCTTCTTAAAATTAGACAGCCCTAATTAGTGTCAACATTCTATTGTTGCGTCATGCGTGTACAGGCACGCAAAAATTACATAAAATACTTAGTGCTTGACTGTGGATAGATTTTATATGATTGTGATAAGACTTGAGTATTGACTACTGTTTGAATTAAACAAGAATAAAAATGATAAACTAGAATCAAAACCGCGCGAACATCTCAATTTGAAATTCAAAACAATAATAGAAGGTGTTACTAGCGTCAAAATTGCAAGATAATACACAGTTCGAAATTCGAAAATTATAACCCTCGGGCACAATGGGGCCGAAAATACTTTTTTTTCTCAACCTAACACGTCAAATTAATAAGCAGTGGCGACATAGTATTTATCGAATAAAATTAGTGGTTGTGGAGTGTGGTAAAAAGCGTAGGGTGCAAACCCTCTAATGTTATTAGCACATAACCTCGAATTATTTCCAATGGGGTGGGCGTAAGGTACTCGATGGTCAAGTGTGAGCGGCGTAGCAGATGCGTTGGGGAAATGTGAATGTAATCTAATAAAATATTGCGTAATAACAGAAAGTTTTGGTTTGTGTTTATGGGTTAAGTTAAGTTTATGGGGTTGGTGCAGTAGCAGGGTGGTCCACCAGAGGTTGTACAGATGCAGGATACAGAATGTTAGGTTAGGGTTTAATAAGGTAAATAAAGATTATACACATAAACATACTTGGTATACATAATAGTTTTTTCGGAACTTATTCCATAATGCCTTTAATTTTTATGCCATAAAATGCCCAATGTAGCTTAGAGTTATGTACATTTTCAATTATTTTCTTCTTACAAAGATGTGGGGGAGTGTTTCCAGTAAATAGGAACACAAACATGCCATATTCACATATCGGTGCTGATGCCAGTCAGCAAATGCCGAGTTTGAGACCGATTTTGCAAGATTTAGATGTTGTTTGTGTTATTGTATACTGTTATTGTAACCTTGCAAAATAAATACATATTTTATTTTTATTTATTATTATTATATTTTTTTTATTTAATTCAGTCCAGTGAAAGGGGAAGAGCCTGACGGAGGAAATAAAAGAATGACAGGCGCTGCAGGGACAAAAGAGCAAATCTTAAACTAATGATGATGGAGTAGTCATATCGGAGATGAGATCAGATATATAATTCTAACGGATCTATATACTCTTTGCCTTCCTGTGTAATAATAAAAAAGTGTGCGCTTTAGATCACACAGCTGAAGTAAAACTTAATTATTGATTTTCAATTTCGTAGTTACAATGGCGTAACATGTCATATGATATTTATTGTTTAAATAGAAAAAAGATTTTTTCAGTTCACGTAAATCTAATTTGTGTGAATTTGTATGAGAATTAAATTGAATTTTGAATTTGAATGAATGTTCCATTGGCCTCGCTCGATTTGTGATATTCGTAACTCTCTCGCCAGCTTACACCCCAAGACCAGCGCGCTTATGGAAGTTTTACTTCAAAAAGGCACAAATTAATTTTCTTAAATATCTCTGTTACAAAAATCGTACCGAATCGCATCGTATGAAAAATCAACAAAACTAATATCTACAAATATCGTGATAAAAACAAACATACCAATGTGACAAGTGTGGCTTGTTGTTTGATATTTGTGCGGCTCTGTGAATGTCACCCGCGACCGTCACCGCGGTGCAAATGTCACCCGCGACCGTCACCGCGGTGCAAATGTCACCCCCGTTAGTCACACCGCGGTGACACGATTGGACTCACTTATATCTACTTTGTGCGCATTGAAATGCTGTGACGTCAGGATTGTTAGTCGGATCCATAGATTTAGAATTGTTCTCACTATATACATTCTAAATCTATGGTCGGATCAATCATATTATGAACCAAAAGTTTGTACTAACTACTAAGCCATCATTTGTGATAACCACTTCTCTAACTTTTTGTAACTGACAAATATTGTCTTTGACGAGCAATACCAAGTAGACGCCAAAGCATATAGAGTTAAACCAACTAAAATAATAGAACTATTATTTGTGTTAATAATTTTTTGAAATCCGTAAAAATGTAATGGATTTTTAAGTTTTGAGATAGACAAGACTAATTGTATTTTACCTGAGTAGGTACTTGTTTGTTTCTCTATAATGAATAATAAAAAGTGGCGTAGGGCACCACTGCATGTTGCAAGTATGTTAGAGTAATAAATAAGCCTGCTATATAAGTGAAAAGTAGAAGCCACCCCGACTTGACGATCAGATAATCTGCTAAATATAGACTGCCAAGGACTTATGTACAGCAGGAATTTACGCAGTTGCAATATTTATTCCACGAACGTTCTGGAGACAAAAACTACTACTACTACTAGTTTCCTATTACTTCGCTATTTCTGTGTACTCCCTATGCCTGTTTTATTGCTTCCCAAGAGGATTATACTCCACTTTCCAAACAGACGCTGGTAAGGCTTTTCTATCCAGAAAGACTAACGACCGTTTTCTATTTTCCATCTATCGATGATTTTGGTTTCAAGAGATAAAAATTGCACATAAATTCGATGCGAAATATATCAACATCTTAACTCCAGCAGCCAAAAGTATCGACATATAGAATATAAAAAACGTCCCTAAAACAGTAATATGTTTAGTTGTACGGAGATCTGTACCTAGTCATACCAAATATTTCGTTTTTACGCGCATATGGTACTTTAAGCCAGTTGATACTTCCGCTAACCTTACCAATCACCACCGTGTTTTTTTTTTGTAGACGTAATATAGATAGGCCTTTGATAATATACAGCGAGACAGAAAGCTGCCTTCACTCGTAACCAACCCTGACAGGATTCGAAATGACCTTACTTCCTGTCAGATCGAACTTATTTCCTTATCATATAATACCTTATCAGGACGTTCACGTAGGCACAGGTTTTAACGGTAAGGTCAGCGTCAAAGTCGGTCAGTTGCAGATATGATTAACGGTCATTTTCAAAATTCTAAACATAGAATTTTCATAAATTTCATATGGAAGTAATGTCAAAATTATTTAGTAGTCAATTCTAAATCTATGCAATAGGTAAACTACTAGTAATTTATGTAAGTACCTATACACGTTACAGAAGAGCGCACTTTTAATCTTTCGCTTTGCATGATTATTTATGCATTTGCATAGAGTCATCCTGTGACCACGGTCGGTGCAACCCGGTCGAAACGTCAGGAGAAAAAACGGTATGTTTCGTGTTAATCCCCGCATAAATTAAAGAAGAGCGCACTTTTTTTTTACATTACATCAGCATGAACAATAATAACACCAAACGTTGAGAGATAATAAAAATTCTTAATAAGAGCTGATTTCTAATTGGGAACAACAGAAGTAATATGTAACTACATTTACCTATGTAGTACTGCTACATACGCACTACTGTGTAAGTATGCTTACTACTATATTGTACTCTGTAACTACTAAATACCTACCTAAATACAACATAAAAGTCTAAGCAACACATACAAATTTCAATTTTACAATGTGTTTTGGCATTAAATCTTTGCTATTTTCTTATTTATATTATTTTTAATGCTTTTTTGATATAAAACAAAAATTGATTTTTTAAATATCTTAATTAACAATAATACTGTATAAATACTGTATGTACATAGTAATTAGCCTAATCAACCAAACTTAAAA
>LUGF01053802.1:106842-118867 GCA_001625245.1 Calycopis cecrops
ATAATAAAAATTCTTAATAAGAGCTGATTTCTAATTGGGAACAACAGAAGTAATATGTAACTACATTTACCTATGTAGTACTGCTACATACGCACTACTGTGTAAGTATGCTAATTACTATATTGTACTCTGTAACTACTAAGTACATACAACATATATATATACGGTATGGTCGGGACAAAAAATATACTATTACAATTTATTTTCAAAATTACTTTTAAATATCTGTTTTGTGTTTTTTCGGGACTCAGGACACCACACAAATTCGAATTTGTCAATCTTAGTACCTACGCACTGTGTGACATGTTATTATTATAGTGTCAATTAGTTAGTTATAACTTTTATGTGTAAGTATACTCACTAAATACATCAAAAAAGTCTAAGCAACACATACAAATTTCAATTTTACAATGTGTTTTGGCATTAAATCCTTACTATTTTCTTATTTATATTATTTTTAATGCTTTTTTGATATAAAACAAAAATTGTTTTTTTACAATATCTTAATTAAGTAACAATAAAATTGTATAAATACTGTATGTACGTGGTAAGGTGCCTAGTCAACTAAACATAAAAAAATGAAAATGCTAAAAAAAATTAAATGGTTGTACAAGATTTGCATAAATTAATATAAAGTGTGGCCTCCTCTGTAATTGAGAACTTGCTGGCACCGATTATTATACCGATATTCATAGAATCGATGAGACTGTTAATGTTATCCTGCGGCAATTGCTACCAATGAAATTTTAGTAAGTCCACCAGTTGTTCGGTTGCTGTCACTCCATCCAAGTCCTCTATGAAGCGTGTCCCATGCATGCTCGATGGGGTTGAGGTATGATGATTGTGCACTTGTGCAGGCCAAGACAATACCCGGATGTTTTACCTTGCCAAGTACTCCCGAGTGTGCAAAGCTGTATGCTAACGCGCATTGTCATTACCGTGAAATCAGAGCCAAGCGTGTGTGCGTATGGACGGACATAAGGCCTTAGAACATCCTCAACATAATTTACAGCGTTCATGTTACCATTTACAAAAACGAGCTCAGTTCGTCGGTTCTTCATAATACCCGCCCATACCATGTATGGATGAACTTCCTGAATGCACCTCAGTCTTTCAGTATTTCCATGACGACGGTACACTCTTACCCTTATTGTATCAGGCTTGAACCCAAATCTAAAATAATCGCAAAATAAAATTTTATCCCTTTGTTCCTGGGTCCGTGTAATGTGTTCCCTAGACCATTCATTTCGACGACTGCGATTCCCGTGACGTATCGGTGGGCTGCTAATTGGCCGTCGTGCTCATAGGCCATGCTCATGCAGCCGGTTTTGTACTGTTTGGCAGCTAACAATAACACCACTTGAATTATGTAGCCTTAAACCTATCTCTCGGGCGGTTAGCACGGCTGTCGTCTTGCAGTCAGTTGTATGTATCGATATTGCCAGGTGGTTGTACACCTTCCTCGACCTGGGTGCTGCTCAGCAGGACCTTCCGTGTTAGTGTAATGCTGATGAAGACGGCAAATAACGCTTTTATTGACACCAAAGTACCGAGATACCTGAGATTGACTTCTTCCCGCTTGCAACATCCCTACAGCTCTTTGCATGTCATCTGCGGTCAAATGGCTTCACTCCATGACGTAAAAAATGTCTTAAAATCCATATTATTCAGAACTGTTTTCAAATGATTGTTTAAATCATAAAATTGATACAGAATATTAAACTAACTAAGCAAAGAAAACGCTATAAAATGCAAACATTCGCTTTTGAATTTGTAAAAAACAAACAATACTCGTATTTTTTAATATCCAAAACCTCAGATAAAAAATTTTTACATAGGTAGGTATTACCTACTTGGTAAGAAATAGTAAGAATTTAATGCGAAAATACATTGTAAAATTGAAATTTGTATGTGTTGTTTAGACTTGGTGTGTTTAGTTAGTATACTTACACATAAAAGTTCTAACTACCTCATTGACACCATAATAATAACATGTCACACAGTGCGTACGTACTAGGATAGAGAAATTCGAATTTGTGTGGTGCTCTGAGTCCCGAAAAAAGACAAAACAGATATTTAAAAATAATTTTGAAAATAAATTGTAATAGTATATTTTTTTGTCCCGACCATAATCCAAAAATCCCGTTCTGTTTAATTTTTTCCAGATATTTTAGTAATTTCATCGGCAAACCTAGTGTCTATATAGGTACACTCGTTTTCTTTAATCAGAGAAGAAAAAGAATTAGAATTCCTGTTTCCTAGACCGTCAGTACTCAGAAGTCAGACTCTACATAGCGCAAATCTGACTCTACATATTAAGAACAATCATCCACGACAAAATTACATACCTAAAAACGCTACAGTCTGTTAAAACTACTTCAACCCTTCGCGACAGTGAGACAATGGTCTGCCATCTGCCCCAGTGTAGGGTTACACGTGACGTCATACGTCACACGTCACAAGGGCTGCGAGCTGTCACTGTGACGATAACATCTCATTATTCCCATTCGTCTCATTGACCCGAACATCCCAAAACTGTATAACCTTTTGTGTATAGATACTTGTGGTTTGAAGTGTGTTTTATTTTTGTGAAGAGAAATAAATGTATTTTCATAATTATTTTTTTTGCTACCAGTTTAGCAAAGTTATATTGAGCACGTTTATTTACAAAGCTAGCTAGTAGTTCCTTTTGAAAAAGCATTCAAAAGTTAGTTACATGTCTTATTTATAGTTTAAGGGGGCAAATTTCATGACCATCGTCGACCATTTATTACATCAGGATTTAGATATAAGTAAAATTGCATTTCTTCCGTCCAAACACTCGGTAATGAAAGTTTTCAAATCAATTAATTTGTGATTAAAAACTAGAAACGAATGCTAATATTACCAATGTGATCTGCTAGAAATTAAATTGAATAAGACAACATTTTTGAGAAATATCTAATTATTGTCATTAATTCCCAGTTAATCTTAATATACTTTTTTTTCAACCAGATACTCAGTTTTTACTCGAAAACGCGTCGCCTGCAAAGTTAATTACGTGAAAGAAAGTAGGGAAACAAGAGCACTCGGGAAGATGGAGCGAAATTAAAAAGTAATAAAAATACAAATGAGCCGCTTTCAATCATCCCCCCGACGGCCGTCACATGAGATTAAAAAGTTTGACGAGCTCTCCCACGGAAATTACCATTTCACTGCTGGCCACATTTACATACTTGCTTTTTTTTTAAAGCTGCCAGGCTATCGGCGCTGACTTCGTAGGTTATGAATCCGTGGCAAAAGTGAAGAAAAAAGTTTTGTTTTAAATATGTTTGTTGGTTTTTTAAGATAGTGTAACATACATTCTGGCCACATTTCTTACTTGCTTTTTTTTAAACGGCCAGCATATCGGCGCTGACATCGTAGGTTATGAATCCGTGGCAAAAGTGAAGAGAAAAGTTTCGTTTTAAATGTTTGTTGATTTTTTAAGATAGTGTAACCTAGACTCTGGCACATTTCATACTTGCTTTTTTTACAGCGGCCAGCATTTCGGCGCTGACATCGTTGGTGAATCCTTAATAAAAGTGTATTAAATTATTTAATGTTTTTGTTGATTTTTAAGATGGTGTAGGTTTAAGCAGAATGAGGTGTATTCTCAGTTCGAAGATCTTTATATTCGTGGATAACGCGTTCGATTGCTAAGACAGAAGTAAAGTCATTCCAAAGACCGAAAACATTTGGCTTTTTGGTATTAACAACACAGACATACGTTATAGAAAAAAAATGTGCGGCGATAGGATAAAGGAGCATAATTAATTGATGTGTTTAGGCGTTGGGAATCACCATAATTATATAACTTTTGAAAAATTACATATTATTCTTGAAGGTAGTGCGAACACAAAGGCAATGTTATTTATTTTTGGCACATGAAATTAACCATGCCATAAAATAGCACATTTCATTCTCTTTTATTCAAAATTAAGTATATTATTAGATTGCCTATGTCTAACTCACATTACTTTTTAATGCGTCACTATTTTTGGAAGACTCTTAATTTTTTTTAATCATAATATTTTTGTTAAAAGCTTAATTGACAAAAACCAACCAACAACCAACCAAAAAAAAATTTCCATATTAGTGAAAGATTGTATATGTATGTATACATCAGGTCCGAAAGAGCTAAATACTTACATAGTATAATATAATAAATATACACAACATATTTTTAAATCCAGCAAATATTCAATTCTCATTGTCATAAAGGAAAAAGATGTCCAAATACAAGAATGAAAGAACTTTTAAAATATTTAAATATTTTAAAAGGCACTACACCCTTACGGGAGAATGATTTTTAAAAGAGTGGCCGAAAGATGTTAAAAATGCATTTTCGCGGCGCGCCAAAATTAACGAAGGCTCATTTTACAAGGGGTTGAGTGACAGAATATATTTTTTATTTGTCTTCGAAATTAACAAGATGTTTTGCCATATTTTTTTGGTAATGCGTTTTATAATAATTCTGCGTACCGCGGTTTGAAGCTAGTAAGATTCGATGCCGTCGAATTATCGGCATAAAATATTGAAACATAGTTAACACGAATATATTTTACTTAATATACTACATATTCTCAGGCCTACCGAATATACTCAGAAAATTTTATAAAAATGGGTTTAAGCAGTTTCGGAGTAAGGTGAATACAATTATATAAATTTAAATGTATTAAATTTGCATGCATTAATCTTATTTTTTTTTTATATTCTTAATATCTTTTTTTTTTAGGTAGAACTATGCGAAGACGGTCAGTGCAGCTTCATCGATATGAGAGGCGAGCACACTGGGGAGCTCAAGCCTCTGTATTTGTGGTCGATGGGGGGGCAGACCCCATCTTCTTTCCCAGCTACTGGGAGAAGGCAAACCGGACTATTGCGATTAATAGGTTATACTATTATTATCTTGGCCGAGGACAAGGGTGTCCTCCTCTCCCCACCTCTAACGGAGGGGAGCAGCTCACGCGCGGCAGCTAAAAAGTGGCCGACACCACTCACTATTCATATTATTTAGGTTCCATGTTACAGACAAGGAAATTAGATAATAATATGCTTCATGCATGAATGAACATGTCTATTGTGTCTATTATCTGGACTGGCAGTGGATTAAAGAGATTGAGATAGACATGATAGCAAATAAAGCCACATTTGATTAACCCCACAAATATCTATACCTAGATATTTGCATATTAAACGCTAAAACTGACTGACATAAGCATCGCACAGCCGAAAGTACTATACCTACCTGGAAACTTGTAATTTAGTACAGGGATTATTTTCATATTGCAACTGAGCACTAACAATGGATTTTTAGGTATTCAACCCCTAAAAGGATGTAAATAAAGGGGTGAAGTTTAATTACCATACGGTAAGTTCGCGGGACTCAGTATATATAAAACTCGCAGGTGACATAGTGATCTATCAACGCACAGCCCAAACCACTGGACGTATCGGGCCAATTTGACATGCAGGTAGATGTTGTGACGTAGGCATCCGCTAAGAATTTTTTGAAATTCAACCCCTAAGGGGGTGAAATAATTTTAATTTTTAAGATGATTTACTTTTCTCGAGTGAAACCATCACTGTATCAAATACTGGCTTCCGCCCGCGGCTTCGCCCGCGTGGATTTCGGACTTCAAAAATTATTCAAAATTTTAACTTATGTTATTCTGATATGAAAGCTATATTACTGTAAGTTTCAAGAAAATCCGTTCGGTAGTTTTTGTGTGAAAGAGTAACAAATATCCTTACAAACTTTCGCATTTATAATACTAGTAGGATTGCTAAACCGAAAAAATTGATAATAAAGCCGTGATACTTTGCATTCGTCATGCAAATACGTGTTCAAGTCCAGACCGCTCTTTTATTCCCACCTCGGGGGGCAGGGAGGGGGCGGCAGCTGTCACTTAATAATTTAATTGTTCACTTCCCCCCCTCCCTTTTTTCCCTCCGTCTCCCGCCAGGAGATCGGTTTAACACGGACTACAAAAAAAATGCAAAATATTTTGTACGAGCTGTGCCTTTTTTCGTGGTAATAAGTAATGTTTGTAAGTCTAGATTGTAATCTATGCCAATAAGAATAAAGAACATAGTCAGAAACGTTTGGGTTTTTTTATTGTATAGATGACCAAATAAGCAGTCGGAGCTTTTTACATGACTACAGACACCCATAGACATCCGTATAGACGGGGATAATATAATTTTAGATGATGCGTTGCTCTCCTAAAATTAATGGAGAATATGGATGCTTAGTTGCAAAAGATACCGAAATAGTGGACTCTTTCTTCGTTAATCGATCTGCCTTAATTAATTATTACGAAGCATCGAATACCTACCGTATTCTATAGTACATACTTCAAAGGAGGGCAAACGAACAGACCCTTCGACGGATCGCCACCTTGGCGTGGTGAGGGAGCTTAGTAGCCGTGGCTGAACCACGGTGAAGCTAAGAGGGGACGCTCCGACTGGGCTTCCCCAGGCCCGCTCTGGATGTCTCCATGGAGGAGGGGTCGCGGGAGGAGAGGTGTCTCGGAGTATCGTTGCCGTGCTCCTTACCTTCCGTGACCGAACGGGGACGCACCGTCTGATGCGTTGGCGGTGGGGCCGCTGAGAAAGAGGAGATGCGGTGTTTCGTTGCCGTCCTCCCTCTGCGGCCGTTTAATGGTTGGTCCACCGCCCGGACAGCACCAGCCAATGCCGGATGTCCTCCATCCGTCCCTCTGAATCAGCAGGATTAGGACGACAGGCGTGGTGTGCTCCGTTGGAACATTGGGACCAGTAGTCAGGATGGGAAACTGACCCCATTGCACGGTTCCGACGTGGAGTAGGAACTGTTCAAAGGCAGCCGGACAGTGCCCAAGGAGGAAGAGTCGGGCCTTTTCGCCGAGGCCAGCCTATCGCTAGAGGGATCCTGTTGCGGGACCCTCCAGTTATAGCGGCTGAAGGCACCCGCAAAGGCTTAGTCGGTAGGGGCAACCCAGTTGTCGAGCCCGACACTACACCCGGTTGACTCACCCGGGCTCCTGGGTAGCGTGCGTAAAGGCATTCCCCTGCGTTACCAAAAAAAAGGGCTAACAAATAGACGGTGCTTCATGACGGCTACCGACGTCCACAGACATCTGCATTAGTTTTAAGCAGATAGGTTGTCCTACGCACCTCCACGTACAATGGGCCACGGGGAACTTACAAACCACATGAAACGCGACAGCAGAGGAATCAGCTGCCCCCCTCGGTATTTCCGGACCGATACGACCTAGGGATCTTCAAGAAAAGAGCTTATTCTTTCCTCAAAGGTCGGCAACGCGTCTGTTAGACCTCTGGTGTTACGGATGTCTGTGGGCGTTGGTGTTCACTTTACATCAGGTGAGCTAACTGCTCGTTTGCCTCTTATGCTATAAAAAAAAATTCCTTTGCAGTGGTACCTATCAGGTGAGAAAGAGGTACATATTTTCCCTATAGTATCAACTCAATACTCTCTTTTATATTTCTATTCTGGTGACCACAATCATTCAACTGAGTGGTTACCTTTTTGGTAATTGTATTACACTGTTGTGCATTTTTCGTTTTTATTGCTGGTTCTATACTTGATACTACTCATTTTATTTTTTTTATTTTTTTTAATCTGTTAAACTAATGAATGTTATTTCAATGTGTTTGTTGACTAATATATTTATGTGTAGGTTAAGTAAAGAAAAATGTATAGCGGTGTGTTAGAATTGCTAAATAAAGTTTTTTCTATTTCTATTTCTATTTCTATTTCTTTTTTCTCTTTACGATATATGGTCGCCGCATACTTATCAACTCGGAAAGGGGTCGTAAACGCCTCGCCTAGAAAAGACGACGATACGATTACGTTACGTTTCCCATTAGTGTGCGTAGCAGTGTGAAGTTTCATACAAGGAGTACTGACTGGCTTGAGATGATACGGTTACGATCCCTTTCCGAGTCGATAAGTGTGCTGCGACCAATAACCTTTTATATCCTAGGTACTCTGTAAAATAGCCGAAATCTTAATAAATAGAATACCTAACTAGACCAATAACCACGATCGAATTAGACAGTTAATCCGTTTCAAAAGTAACAATCGCGTAAAACTTAGTATTATATACAAAAGTTTCTATGTAGATTTCTAGAAAAGATTTTATGAATAAATTCTGGCATGGATGTAACTTATGATCTGGAAAAACATAAAAATAACCGTTTATTCCGAAAAAAATTATAGATCCCTTGTGTGTTTACTTTACAGTTTATCGTTCACTAGCGGACGCCCGCAACTTCGTTTACGTATATCCATTTTTTCACCGCAGTCGGTTAAAAAGTAGTCTATAGCATTCCTCACTAAATGGAATAGCTAATACTGAAAGAGTCTTTCGAATCGGACCAGTAGTTCCAGAGATTAGCGCGTTCAAACAAACAAAAGAACAAACAATCTCTTCAGCTTTATATTATTAGTATAGATAACAGAATTTATTACATCTATGTATAACTAAGTAACCGATTCTTTGTAAGAAGTTATCACTAATTTCAAGACGTTCGATTCTTTTAACCACACACACCATGAGGACAATAGAAAAGACTTGTCGACTTGCAGTTTTATAACATATGTTTTTGAAATACATGCCTCAATATTAATAAAAATCATCTTTAAATTGATTTTTCATAGAACATCTCAACTTGCGTAAATACTAAAGTATTTCCACACAACTTCTAAACTTCGTACTGTAATTTGGTGATATTGCAGATAAGATTAATAGATAGATTAGTAGATTTTATTATTAGTAGATTTGTTTAAATTCAGACAATCCTTCTTCGATTGTCTGAATATAAATAAAAAGCCGATTTTTCAAAAAAATCGTTGTTTAAATTCAGAGAAGCCAAGATTTCTTGCCATCTCAAATTTCATACTCAATCTTTAAAACCTACTTGAAATGATACGTCAGATAATTTGGAATCATAACAAAACAGAATAACAAACTTTTGACTGCAGATACTCCCTGAATATGACTTTGATCTTGTTTAGAAGTCTAAAAAACAAAACTACACTTACCTGACGTACAAAAGACATATCTAATATTGTAAAAAACTATAACTACTTTTATATATAAGCAAAATACTTTACACACCTTATCGAACCTCGAAAACGGGCACAAAGTACACTCGTAGGGCGAGACACACGACCGACTCTAAAGCCGGGTTCACACTGAATGCTCGCCTTCACCGTCCGCCCAACGCTCTGGGCGGGGCGACCGCTGGGCGGGGCGGAGGCCTGGCAAATCACATCCACCGCCAACTTATTTCCCACTAAAGAAACACAATGGTCAGCTTGGATTACCCACCACTGCGACATGAACTTCTATCCGCTATTTGCGCGTAGCTCTATTGTCAAGAAAGGGGATGTCTCTTTACATATATTTTTATGGTATAGGGGCAAACGAGCAGTAGGAGATTTTTTCCTACAGATTATATATTCACATAGAGACACAAGCTTTGACCTCCTTTCTCGTCTCTCTTCATGGGTCACTACATCGAACTAGTCGTCCCGAGGTCAATTCTTTGGGCATCTAAAATATAAATTGTTCAATCGTTGTAAAATCTAGCCTATGTAACTTTCTATTAGTGAGAGGTCGAAAAATAAATCGGCCCACTAGTTTTGGGGCCTACTCGATACAAAAAAAACCTTTCCTCCTTATATTTAAGTAGTACTTATACTACTTATGTACTTGTACTAGCTGCTAAATTTCGATATCGTGGAAAATCATCCCATGGCACCCCATAGGAACATTTTTTCGGGTTGAAAACTATACTATGTGTTAATCCAAATCATCCTCTAAATTTATCAGCAGCTTTTGCTTGAAGAGTAACAAACAAACAAACAATCAAACAAACACACAAACTTTCGCATTTATAATATTAATAAGATAGGTAAATATAACTTAAAAGTACATGAGTTACTCGATTATCAGAAGGAAAGTCTTTTCATTATTGCCGTTCTAAGTAGGGATTTATTTTGAAAGGGGTAGTGTCACACTGCATGCTTGCATGCAGCCGAATTGGGCCGGCGCGACTGGCGAGGTACCTCTCGCTTACACGAAACCGGCGGCAGTGGCAGCTTTACTGTCGCGTTTCGTGCGGTAAGTAGCCGGTGACCAGGTGGGAGGAGGAAGGAGGGCAACGCATCTGTTTATCTCTATGCGGACGTCCATGGGCGTGGGCAGTTAAGGAAATGGCTCCGACTGCTCGTTTGCCTCCTTATGCCATTAAAGAAAAAAAAAAAAAATAAAAAAAACATATTGACCGAGCCATTAGAAGAGAGAAGCATAATCATTTTACGCCAAACTGCTTTTCTCTTGGTTTCGCGGGAGAAGGCAAGTAGGCATCACCGCTTTCAGTCACTCCGAGGGAATCTCTGCAACCGCGCGCGAGCCGCCCCCGTCCTCAGAGCCGGGGATTGAGTCTCTCTCGTAGTCTACGCAGACCTTGAACCTTGAACCTCGCGTTAAATGAGTGAATACATACAGACTCATACCGGGATGCTTTTCTCCCATCTGCGGAAGAGTGGGCGTCGGTCCCCCCTTCCGGCCCTGAGGCCCAGTTTCGTCACTCGACGAGCTCTGATAGCAATTCGAAGCAGGGGGCTTCCCTTCGCTTCCTCAGCACAGCACAGCCACTACAGTTCAGTAGTAGTACACCGAGTTATACTCTCCTTCCCCTCCATGGGCCATCGGATACTTACCGCACGAAACGCGACAGCACCGCTGTCACTACACGCCGGTGTCGTGCAAGCGAGAGGTACCTCCGTCCTCTGGTCGCAATCTTGCAATGCAGCCTGACACTAGGTAAGTACCTACCTCTTAAAAAGTAAAAGGACCAGTTTTATATTATTCTCGACAGCAGGGCCCATAACGTAGGTATAATAAAAATTCTCACTCTCAGCAGGGCAACCAAGGGCTTTCCGCCCGCTAAATTTAAAATCAATCGCGGACCATGTTTTGGCTTCTGAGGACCACTGGTTGGGAACCACTGCCATAAGGAAAGCGAATACATATCTGTGTGGGCGTAACTGAATTAGGCGCACACATAGACTAATACTTTTTATTTAGTCTATGGGCGCACAATCGAAAGGCTTATAAAATGTATAATGCATTGTCTATTACGGATTACCACTGACTTCAACTTTCCACGACGCATGGACTGCTATTACTGTGAACGCCACTAACGCCATTTGAAAATCTCAGCGCTAATGTAATTATAGTCTATAGAACTAAAACATAGATGCCATAGTTTGGAAATTAGTCCATTCCCAAAAGCTTCAATAACGTCTTATATTTTAGTTATTTCCGCAATATGATGAGAGCAGAGTTTCCTATTCTTACCTATATTTGAAATGCTTACTTAAGGATGCATTTACATAAGGCTGTTTTGTGGAGGCACGCAGTGTCCCAAAAGTTAATTTTGAACGGAGTGGAAGTGGTAATAACCAATAATATGGACCAGCAACTTTCGACAATTAGGGTCAATTCACACCAAAAGCGCGGTGAAGGGCAGCGAAGCGGAGCGCAGTTTATGTGTCATATGAATTTCAACTTTATAATAATTACTATAATACTTATTATAGCATGACAAACTCAAACGAGACGCGCGCATTCCCGCGACCGCTCGAGCATTCGCTGGAATCCGCGCGGAAGTCGCGAGAATTCGATAATAAGTAATGAACAGTAATGAAAATAAAGTTTAAATTCATATGACACATAAACTGCGCTCCGCTTCGCTTCCCTTCGCCGCTCTTTTGGTGTGAATTGAGCTTAACAGTGCCCAAAAAAAGTAACAAGAAGAGGCCTGCATATGCACTATACCTACATAGTGATAGTTAAAACTTAAGGTACAGTTACACATGCTAGTTAGTAGCATGCTTTTTAGTATGCTCATTAGCATACTTGTTTCGAGCATGCTTTTTTTTTTTTTTTTAGATAGAATATACGCTAAGTGACTGAAGGTCAGTGCA
>LUGF01053802.1:120884-134904 GCA_001625245.1 Calycopis cecrops
CGACAGCACAGCTGTCACTTTACGCCAGTCTCGTGTAAGCGAAAGGTACCTCCTCGGTCGTGCCGGCCCAATTCGGCTGCATGCAAGCATGCAGTGTGGCACTACCTCTTACTAAAGCTGTCCGAGCCGCGTGCCTGTAGAGTGTGTACCGGGCGGTCCCTGCCGGGTGAGATCGCCGGTTACCCCGGCGAAGGCCGCAGAAGTTTTTATTGAGTATTGATTTGGGCTCGATATTGAATTTGCTGGCCGTGTACTGCCCTCTTACTTTTCAATTTAAAATTAATTGACAATTAACGAAGTTGACGTTGTGTACCGCTAGGTAGCGCTATAGTTTTAATCTTTTTTGTGTAATATTAGTGACTGTCACAAGATGGCAGCGTCGTGTAATAAACAAAAAAATATATGTACCTACTTTATATACCGAAAGTTTCTATAGGAAAGTATAAATTCTCTAAGGCTAAATTTAGGTATCTCATACAATCATGAAATGTATTTATGTTCTATTTGTATGGCCAATAGTCATCAGAAAACGACACAGTATCTACCAGTTACCAGTTACGACTCGATTGACTACTACCATTATTGAACCTACCTCATTAGAACTGACAACACAAACAAATCTCCAATGAATTGCGAGATTTGTGTAGCAAAAAATCGATAAGTTAGTTTGTCGTAATGTCCAACATAGCGACAAAATTCAATATTTCATCATCCAATATTCTCCATTTTCAAAATCAAGCAGGGATGATATTAACAATAATGAATTACATATTATTAACAAGCCCAACTGCGTCTAATAAAATAAAATAAAAGGTGAGCATGCGTAGTGAAGCTCAACATTATTACGACTCGATAAATATATAAATATATATATATATATATATATATATACGATAAATAAAATAATTTTTAATATTGGTTTTAACATAGCAAGTTATTACATTAAATAAGAGTGTCATAATATAACTACTGTATAATATATGATATAAACTTTATTGGCCATAATTAACTCCAATACAAATAAAAATTAAACGTACAATATGCTAAAGGACACATAAAATCCATAACAGAGCCATCTATTATCATTGAATACGTAAATAAAATTCGAAATGAGCTATCACCTAGCTAGCCTAGCGTCTCGTTGGCCTCAATTTTAGAGGAAGAGACTGAATCAATAGTTCCAATAACAAGTGACGCAGATGGCAGCACGAAAGTCAAATAATGTACTTTTTATATAAAAAATGTATAAAATATATTTCAAAAATAATTAATACATATATTTAATTAAAATATAAGTATCAGCAACACATTTTTGAATATTTATTTAGATTATGGTAAAATTAAGTTAGATAGTTCATATTATGACTCATTGTGGCGTCGCCCGGCCGCGCATTGCAACGAAAATAATAGCACAGCGGTATACCGCCATCTTGCGTTAGTCGTCACAACTTTGAACAAATCGGGTATAGTAATTTTGCCTCACGTAGCATTTGATGTAAGCTAAAGTTTCACATCATAGTGTTTATTCAATAATTGGTAAGTTCACAAAAATAAACAAATTGTACAATGGCGCAAAATTTAAGTGAAACCTAACTAAATAAAAAGTGTTTTTAATGCTAGTTTTATTTATGTGCATATAACAATGACAAGACGATCGATCGCTTGCCTCTCAAAGTAATAATCCAAATTCTATTTACTAAATACACATATTATCTTACTATAACCTTTTATATTTTATTTTCAGGCGTAAACGTTACACTATTTTGACAAAAATGTTATAAGCTAATCGTCAAAATGACCACGAAGCAAGTGAAAGTGGACAACTGGGGAATTTATTTCCTTCAGAGGCTAAAACATTTCTTTAATCGCACCGATTATTGTGATCTTACTCTCCAATTTCAAGATAATGCTCAGTTAAAAGTACACAGGTTAGTGCTCAGTGCTTGTACCGAATACTTCGAGCTTCTCGAACGCACTTGTGAAATGTACGAAGATTGTTTGGTTATGCCGGATGATTTGCAAGCCGATGTTGTTGTGCCTATAGTAAACTTCATGTACACTGGACAACTTGAATTTAAACAAGAATTATTAGAGAAACTGTATCAAACTTCGTTAGTTATGAACATGCCTGTGCTCTCAAAGTTACTTTGCGCACATCGTACCCAAGATATATCCAACACCCACCGTCAGCTGGTGCCCAATAGACCGGCGCCAATGCATAGCTATAGTAAGAATACAAAGCAAGACATTATGTGTAAACAGAAAAAAGCACCAGTGGCCTCCTCAAGTGGCATGGGCTACAAACGTAGCTTTAATAAAT
Organism: Calycopis cecrops; assembly: GCA_001625245.1. Classification (NCBI taxonomy): domain Eukaryota; kingdom Metazoa; phylum Arthropoda; class Insecta; order Lepidoptera; family Lycaenidae; genus Calycopis; species Calycopis cecrops. The sequence goes on from LUGF01053802.1 coordinate 123,205, forward strand.
CATTTGAACATGACAATGGACCGAAACCTAAAAAATCCCATATAGGAGAGTCTATCAAAAATGGCCAGAGTTCATCAGATTCATATAAATTCCCTGTCTTTTGTGAAAGAAATAAACAGTCCGCACTAGAACCCAGACCCACTAGGTACGAATTACCTGAAGAGTTAGATGAAGATAATGTTTTTGATAACTCTTTTACAAGTATATCATATGCCTCTAAACCTCTTATGGTACATCCAGAGACAGTCAAACAATATGGATCTAAGAAATCACATTTGTTTGAAGATGCATCAAGCTCTAAAAGATTTTTCAGAGGCTCATCAAATGATATTGTTGAATGTAGAAAAATTTCGATGCGAACAAATTTATTTGATGATAGTCCAGACAGTATTCCCGAAGAGGAAGAAATATTCCAACCACCTTCTTCATCCAAAGATGAGCTAAAGGATGCAAGTCAATTATTTGATCAATTTATAGAAAGCGAAGGGCCAAAATTAACTATTGAAACGAAAAATTCAAAACAAGTTAATAACATTGATCATGCTAAAATTATTAGTGAAGTTCTTAAGAAGTATCCACATTTAATGAAAAGTAACAAAAACATCAAATTAAAAATCTTAGATACACCTAATAAGGCGAAGAAAAAGGTCATGCCGAGCACAATCAAAGAAGAAAAAGAGATTAAACCTAAACAAGAACCACCAGATTTTACTTACGAGTCTGATGTAATTGATTCAAAAGAAGCTGCACGGCTCATAGCATTGGGAGCAGAAAATATCAATGGGCCATGGATATGCCTTATATGTGGGACACCAGGAAGAGCTCTTCATTTTACATCCTATTACAAGTTTAGACGTCATCTTGTTGAAATACATAATGAAAAACCAGTGTCAACAATATGTGAATATTGTGGTTTAAAATCTCTCAAACGTAATTATCTCTTACACCATCTTTATACAAAACATGGTATTGAACCACCTTCCAATTATAGCTTCCCTAAATGCAATTACTGTAATTATGTTGCTCTTACAGAAGCTTTACTTGTGAAACATAAAATGACTCATACTGAGTATAAAGGTTTCCGTTGCAATGTATGTGCAGCAACATATGGAACATCTAGCCATCTATTACTGCATATTCAAAAGACTGGTCACAAATATAGTGCAGACAGAAGAACTAACTTACAGTGTATTTATTGCCTGAAAGTATTTTTGCGAGAAGCCAATTTGTATACACATTTAAAAACAAATCATAAGCAAGCTGCAAAGTCAGATGGAATCATTGATGACTCTGAAGATGAAAGATATGATGATGAACCTGCTCCATCTATAGAAGTAAAACAAAACAATGAATCAGTAAATATAATTAAATATGAAATGCCCAGAAATGTAGACAACTCCTATGAAACTGTACAATATCAACTAGAACAAAAAGAGGATGCAAATATTCAGATTGTCTCAAAAAGATCTAAGCTAAATGAATCTAGAATTCCACCTGCAAAACATAAGATTTTAAACACCAGTTTGGAGTCACAAAATCAAGTAACTCAATTAGCATCAAATAGTTCCCCCAAGAAGAAATTATACCAAGATAGGAACCCTGAACAATCTGATTTTCTACAAGACATTGAAGACTGTTCACCTAACAATGATGAGATAATATTAATAGATAATAATGAATATATCATTCACAATAATCAACTTGTACCAAAAAAAGAAAGAAGTAGCAATGACGAGTATGCCATAGCCAATACTGTCACTGGAGAAATAGATGATACAATGCCAGTGTTGGCTGCTGAGACATTATTAGAATTTCAAAATATACAAACCGGTCAACCACAATCTTCAAGAGTGATTGTAAAGAAAAATACAAATATAAATCAACCTATACAAATTGTTGTTTCCAATGAAGAAGAGTATAAAGCTCTTATGGCTTCCAACCACTCAATTATCTTTGATGATGGGGACCCAAATAAAACATTGACTGTTTTGACAACCCAAACTAGTATGCCAATGGAAACTAATACAATTGATTTAGAAACGTCACAGTCAAATGAAATGATGATAATTCCTGAAAATTATCCTATTAGCGTATCTGAAACTGTACCTGCTGATAATTCTAATATTGTCGTTTTATACAGTCATCCTATTGAAGATCAGAATAGTCAACACTTAGCAAGACAAAGTATTGAAGCACAGTTTGTTCAATCTTCAGCAATAATCACACAAAACTTTGAAACTGTAACTACATGTACACCTGTAATGAGTGCACATGTTGTTAATACATCTGTAGAAGAAGCATGGCAAGCTAATATTAATGAAAATATAAATAAATTACCTATAGCTTCGACACAAACATCTATAGCAACCGTCACTCCTATTGAAAGTATTGCCACAGCCAATTTAAATGAATTGCCTGAAATTCATCTAGCAACAGAAAGAGATTTACCAACTGAGATCAACCAACATTCATTAGAGGCTGCAAATGATGTTGGACCTACAGTTAATGTATATAGTCAAACTGATGAGATAGAAAACAATGGCACTCTTATTAGTGAGGAAGTGTCAAATGATAATATTTTGAGTTCAGAAAATCAATCTGATATGGTAAATTCTTTTAATTTATTAGAGCAGAACATTATTACTACTGAAATTCAACCTGAAATTCAAACTGATATTATTATTGATAATTCATCTCACATTGAAATGTCTGTTTTGGCAAATGATGGATCTCTGTGTCACACTACAGATGGTGACCCAAATAATGAAAATACAATTACAGATAATATTGATATGAGTCAATTACAGACAGTAGAGATGGTCACAACAGCACCAGTGCACATAGAAGAAATTCAAACTACAGAATCCATTGTGCATAATGAAGCTCTTACTGATACAGATAATTCTATATTGTTAAATAACTCTCAAGAATGTCATGTTGTTGAAAATCAAGAAAATCAGATAATTGAAAACCAAGAAAATCAGATGATTGAAAATCAAGAAAATCAGATAATGGAAATCCAAGAAAGTCAGATAGTTGAGAGCCAAGGAACTCAGATAGTTGAAAACCAAGTAATTGAAACAGTTGAAATCCAAGTGAGTCCGATAGTTGAAAACCAAGAAAATCAAACAGATCAAAACCAAGAAAGTAACATGACTGAAGTATGTGTTGAAAATTCTGTGACAATTGAAGTTCAGCATATTGCACTAAATGAAAATATCCCAGAAAATAAGAAAGCAACGGAAACAATTGAAAATAATGAAATTATGGAAACACCCATGGAAGACATATGTGTAGAGGCTGATACAATAAGCCAAGACATAGAAAGCGATAAAATAGCGGGAAATAATGTAAGTGTTATTTCCCACATATCTGAAATAACCAGGCCTGAACAAAACAAGCTGCATAATACAAATTATAAAGAATGTATTGCAAATTTAACATCTGAATGGTCTGAGGACGAAAGTGATGTCCAACCAGAAGAGAATACACAACCAATAATACAAACCATAAATTCACAAGAATCTGAAAGCATGCCAGAAATTGAAGAGTCAATTGAAAGTATCCAACAGGAAATTGACAAACATCTTGCAACATCTGCAAAAGAGGCACTAGAAAAGAGGGAGCAGAGAAAATCTTCAGATCAAGATTTAATAGTCTCACAAAACAAAATTGTTCCAAATGAAAAAATTTCTTCACTACTCAATGACTGGGATGACAATGATTCTCAAGAAGAAATAAGCACTGAGCAGTCTGAAAAAGAAAATGCAGTGTCTGAGAAAAGTGAGAATAATGAAAACATTAACAAAGATTGCGTTTTAAAATCGGACAATATTAAAAGCTTAGTAAGTGATTGGGACGAGGAAGACGAGCAAGAAATGAAAGACGGATCTGAGTGTTGATAGGTATAAGGATAGAACTGTTATAATTAAAAAAAAGTGTAAATGTTTAAAATGTAAATCAAGTACAGAAAATAGGGAACTTATACAGCGATGCATCGTGTTCATTATAATATAGTATGCTGCCAATTAAATTATTATTCAAAAAATTTTAAGCTTATAACAGGTTTTCAAAATATATATTATAGATAGATATATATTTTGTTTCATATAACAATCATTAAGCATTATTGAAATTGAAAAGGCAATATGAAATGTAGTAAATTATTATATAGTCGTTTCCTTACATAATAAGCATACTAAGCAGTACGCTTATAATGTAAGTACAGATATCTATACTGTTAAGTATTCTATATTTATGTAACAATGCAAACAACTGTGTATTCAAGTTTATTGTTTACATTTAAGTTTTAACAGATGACTTTTAATAAATACAATATTTATTGTACAAGTTAGAGTGTAAAAGGTATATGTGCGTTTCTGCACTTGTAAGAAACATTGTAGTAAAATATTTTACGTACATATAAATTATTATTATATTAGTAATAAATAAATTAATACAGATCTTTTTTTTTTTCATTAAATGTAAATAATTTAGTTGGAAATAGTGCCATGCTCCATTGCAACCAAATTTAGCTGGCTCAGTCGAGGAAGTACCTCTCTTTCACATTATACCGCTATAATGTCAGCTGTGCTATCGTGTTTTGTGCAGTATGTGTGATGAGGGAGTAGGAAAGAAGGGCATTACAGTTACATAACAATTATGCACTTTTTCTATTTTTTATTATAATAATTTATATTCTATGTAGGTGATAATTAGCATTATGCTTCAACTGCTTGTATGTCCTCATAAACTATAGAAAATAAACATCTAATTTTCATACAAAATATTTTTATTATCTATTAACAACACAAATACAAATTATGATCTTATTAACGGTAACATAAGAATATATGGATATAATTTAATGTATTGATTACCTTTAACATTTGTATGTGGTTGTATATTTTGTGTAGAGCATTAAAGAACATTCTAGGCTGCACATTTATACCAAAGCCATTGCAAAATTTGAATTTTTAAAGTATCACAGTCTGTAAAAACTTTTGTAAATTTAATATAGTCCAAGATGGTCCTATAAATAATCTGATACACTCACTAAATGTGTATCCACATGGTTGGTTTAAGAGGCATTCAATATTATTAAAATCTATTATTCCAAGGAAGTTGCTATATTCCTGAATGGCTTGCTAATTAAATTTCTGCATCAGCAGTTCCTAGTCTTGAAATAAAGAGAAGTACAAGTCGTATCGGTTTCTTTAAAGAAATTTTATTCCTCTACTTCTTAAACAGAAATAACTTTGAAATGCAGACAGAACATCTATGTTACATCATCATGTGTATTAACACAACAATATATTATATTAGCTCAGAACATTAGAACAAGATATTCCCTGGTATGTGCCCTTGCAAATGAAAGGAAGGAAACATGATTAACTGCTCTCAGAGCTATTCATGTGCAAGTTATGCTTCACTACCCACAATAAAAAAACTAAAAATAACAATTTCATAAAATGCACTTTATATGGTCATTTACTACATCTGAATTCCTTGAAAACCTTAAAAAAAACACAAGGTATATGCTGAGTCTCCTCTAATGATAATATACAATATTAATTACAAGAAACTAACATAAAATAATGATCATTTGAGTTTTCATTGAACACCTTAAGGTAGATCTCTGCCTACATGTTGAGTTGTATGGCCTGTATCATGTTAATATATTTAGTTGGAAGAGATGTGACGAAGTTCGTATATATATTGCAATACAATTTTCTTGCTTCATTAGGATATGTATCAAAGATAAAATAAATCTCTAAAAGCATTTATGTAACATCATACATTCTTGAAACAGGTTCTTTGTTTGTGAGAAAATTATCATGTTCAGTCTGAGAGGGAAGACAGTTGTACGAAAAATAAGGATATATTGAAATTGTAATTAAATTATTTTTCTACAGATCAAAATATTTGAATATCAATTAATTAAAAGTTTGATACCAAGGAATGTATAGACAAATTCTATAATGGAAGTTAATGAAACCGCATGCCAAGGAAACGTAACGTAAAATAAGTGTATAGTATTTACTCTTGGTTTACTTAGTATATTGCTATAGATAGGTTTTGTAGCCTCTCAAGTACTTACTAAATTAAGTATGAACAAAGACTAGGATCTTGTACCATTAGACAATTGAGTATGAAATAAATTTGATGAAAATAATTTATTAACTATATGTAATTGTTATAAATGAAATACTGTCAATAAAAAATTGTAATACATGAAGAGTACATACATAAAACTATAATAACATGACATGTATATGTTTTAATGATTTGCTGAATTAACTCATCCTATTAATTCTTATAATTGATTTGCTTATGAATGAGTATAGATGTGCAAGTGTGCTAAGTGCTTGTAGACATTATTTTTAGTGTTACTGTAAGGTTCCATACACTAAACATGGAAATTTTAACAACCAAATTTAAGTACTTAAAAAATAATTACACCAACAACAAGTGTACCTACCTAGTAGTTCAAGATGAACCTTGGAAACAATGCATAAACCAAGAGACAATGGTATTGTGCAAAGAAGTTTCTATTATCTTGACAAAATGATGCATGCTTAAAATCTCCAAATTTTATTTGGTCCAAAAATATTATATTATTTTACTTTGTGAAGATTGTTTAAGCATATGATCAATTAGAAGTTACATCCTGATGTTATAATATTACTTAAATTAAGGCTAACACTATGTCGGCATAAGCATTATTTATCAACAATTGCCAACATTTTTCTCTTCAACCTTACTTTGCCTATGCAGAAAAATTCTAGCTAGCTCTATGCTCATTCTCATTAAAGGATGACTAAATGTATTTACATAATAAATTACAAAATATATACATATAATGTACAATTATTTATTGTCTTAGTCATTAGATATTGATGCTAAAACATACTTCACCATATAAGCAAGAAATACGAAGCCAACAAGTAAAAATAAGTTAGTTAACACAGCATGTAAATTAGATTGTTCTGTTATTTCATTATCACTGGTGCCATTAGGAGTTTCTGCTTGCAGAAGCGCCTCTTGTCTTTCCTTAAGTTGCTTTTCAATTTCTTCAACATATTCAGGAAATAATTCACAAAACATTTTGTTCTTTATGTTTATTTCGAGAGATTCGGCAGCAAGGCACCTCTTCTGGTAATCCGACGTCTGTATTGATCCAAATGTTGGTGTTTTTTCAAGCATGAAGCTTAAAAGTCCAGTTAGAATAGTTGAAATTGACCATGCAGGATTCCAAGTGTCTGGATGAAAGTCCGTAATGCTGAGACATAAACGCGTATTAGTTCTGAATCTTCCATTTGGTGTAATCATATATATAGATGGGGGTTTAAACGGAAATTCTCTAGGGAATATAATTTTTCCATGATAGTAACCACCTTCGTACGGGCTCTTCTCTGGACCTTTAACCACATAATGCCATTCTAATATGTTAGAAGGCACAGGTTCTGCAGTCACGTAAGGAACAGGATCTTTTTTCAATCTCAGATAATCTTGCTTTAGCCTACTTGTCGCTCCTGTTACTTTAGTTTTAGCCATTGTTGTTTATGATATAATATGAACATCAAAATTCTTAATCCTCGAAATATCAATAATTTCCATAAAGTTAATAAATTTTTAATGTTTAGTGCAGTATTTATGACGAAAAAAACAAATCTAATTCTATCAATTAAATAAAGCTATGAAATAATGAAAAGCGAAAACGTCACTGTCACTAGCAATACACGTCAATTCCTCTTCGCCTTTTTATTGGTGTAATGAAATTATAAATTAACACAATAAAAAAAAAGGTTTTAAAATAATAATGGTAACTTTGGACCATTATCGAGCCCAGAAATAAGACTGCCACCAAAATATAGTACATTATAATTGTAATTATCTTACATAATTTGTTTTTTTTTAACCTTGAGAAATATTTTAAATTCATTAAAATATAGTCAATAAAGTGGTAGTAGGTACTACAATATTCTGTGATTTAATAGTGGTCTTTGACCTTGGAGTTATTATAGAAATGGAAGAAGCGCAGTTATTTGAATGTTGTATTTATACTGGCACTTTTTATTCTTATGCACTTTCATATTACAGATAGATATAGCCTCATATAATAATTGGCATGTACGTTAATCAGCGATGCTCACTTTATTTATTTATTTATTTATTTATAGTAGCAGTAATTGAAGTCTCAATCATTTGCTGCTCTCACCCTTAGAGCATATAATCAATAGAGATGCCATACAAACAATCACAGTACTTACAACTTTTTCTGCCATTATTTGAGTGAGGGAAGATAAATACATATAGCACACTATTACATTTTGTCATCAACACGCACACTTAGACAAAAATTAGTGATGTGATACATGCATTAAGTGATATTGAGAAAGTTATGAACACAAGAATGAATGAGCTAACTAAACGTTTATCGCTGCATAATGAATGTAAAGACATCCAACAACTTCCTGCAATTTGATTAACATCTAATTGGCTTCGATTAGCGACAGTAATAACATGTCTGACTTTGCCATACATAGGGATTTAGGGAAACGGTATGCAAGATTGACCTTGAGAATAAAACTAAGTACTCCAGTATATTACAAGATTTTTATTAACAATTTTACAATGTACAGGACTAACAGTAGTTTCAGTAAGAGGTAGTGCCACGCTGCATGCATGTAGCCAAATTGGGCCGGCACGACCGGGAGGTAGGGGGGCAAAGCATCCGTGTATAAACTATGCGGATGTCTATGGGCGTCGGTAGACATGAAAATGGCTCCGACTACTCGTTTGCCCCCTTGTACTATAAAAAAAAAAAAAAAACAATGAATACGCCCAGAGCCCAGCGAATATCTTAGATAAACCAGTGCCAGATTTACCATGTAGAAATAATAGCAATTGCTACCTTCCCCATTATTAAAGCGGCCCCGCTTTAAACCAAACTCCTACGGCTTGGTCCTTTAACGATCAAAGTGACCTTAATACTGACAAAATCAAGGGCTTTTGAATAGAATTTAATACACGACGAAGGTTCCAAAATATTCGCTCGGCTCGGTTCGTGAGCTTAACGGCTAACTAGATATGACCATAGCAAGTGCCTAGGATAGCCACTAGGCTGTAGGCTCTAGGCACTAATCAAGCCACTGTGACGTAGATCAGTGGCGTCGGTATCACGTGCCGTAGTTGATGAGCATATTCCTGATCTCGTGATTGAGTTGTTTGAGGAGGTCCTCGTCCGGGCTCTCCTGTCTCACCAGGTTGTCTCGCTCCGCTATCAGCTCGCCCAGTTTGTCTTTCATCGTATTTTCACTCATACTGGAAACAAAATTTAAATCAACTCTTACATGCTCTTCAGTGCTGCCCTCAGCGGACACTTATTAAACTGTTACACTTCAAAGCAGGGTTTCTTAAACTTATTGCAGCCGCGGAACATTATCAAAATAGAAATAGTTTTACGGACCCCTGTTCAAGATTTTTTTAATTAGAAAAAGGTCTGTGCCAACTGCGGTCTCGTGTACGAGAAGCCTTCGACGGAACCCTGATACACACGCTACGGAACTCTTGGGGGTCCATGGACCACTCTTTAAGAAACACTGCTTTAAAGTGTAAAAGTTTAATAAGTATTCGCTAGAGGCAGCACTATCGCGGATAGTACCTAGTGCTGACTATACGTTTGATTTAATTAGTAAAAGCTTTATCAACTCTTATAATATCTCTCTTATATAAAACCTTATCTGTATAGCCTCTATGCGGATGTCTATGGGCGTCGGTAGTTATGATGTATGAGTGTGGCTCCGACAGCTGGTTTGCCCCTTATACTGATTAAAAAAGACTGATTTGTAGTGAGTAGTATCTGCATTGTAACTGAATCACCATTGGACCGAGTGGTACAGTCACGTGCTAATACAGGGTTATTTTTTGGTAACCGGCCAAATTTTCAGGTTTGGTTCAGGATCAATAATACATTCGATTTATGAAATAAAAAATATATAAAAAAAAATTAGATACAATTACTTTGTCCCATGTTGTAAAACATATTTCTTCGGGAGGTACCTCTCGCTTATTGGATACGAGCGTAAAGTGACAGCTGTACTGTCGCGTTTCGTGCGGTGTGTAAGTAGTAGGTGGCCATGGGCAACGCATCTGTATAACTTCTATGCGAATATCTATGGGCGTCGGTAGTCGTGAAAATGGCTCCGACTGCTCGTTTGCCCAAAAAAAAACTTACCGTATACTCTGAGAGTCCACGATATTCATGTCAACGGGATCTGCAAATGTAACAATAAATGACTTAGGATTTACACGTCTTTACTAATATTGTGTTTTGTAGGATGAATTTTACAAAACTACGTCCGTCTCACTCTCGCCACCGCCGCGGCTCTGTTCACAGGATATGATTATTTTATTGTGCGACCGAAATATTATTTTACAAATAGAGAGATATTATTTTTATACATATTACTATAGTCTAATATATAAAATTCTCGTGTCACAGTTTTCGTTGCCATACTCCTCCGAAACGGCTTGACCGATTCTCATGAAATTTTGTGAGCATATTGAGCAGGTCTGAGAATCGGCCAACATCTATTTTTCATCCCGACATTCCCACGGGATCGAAAGTTACGCGGGTGAAACCGCGGGGCGCAGCTAGTAATATATATTAATATAAATGTCATTTATAATGATTAATTTTGATGTCGTTTCACCCCTTTTGTCCACGTTCGTAACTAAAGTTACCTAACCAGTTGCAAGAGAAGAATTATTTTTCGCGGTTTTGTAACTAGTTGTAGGGTTTCGCTACGATTACAGAGCTTGTATGCCTTGATACGAAGGAAGTAGCAACCTACCGGACAGATCACGGACTTCAGCAGTGAGAGTTAGTCATAATATGTCCGCTATAGCGTAACGTAACTGAAAACGGTTGGCAATCTTGGCATGCCTCTAACGTTACGTACCGGTACTGGCATCGTTCGCAACGGCTATCGGATACAAACAACAACCAACGCAACTGACGCAACGTTGACACTGAGTGACCCAACATTATCTAGTGAACCTAATGGTGCACCCACACATGCCGCCGGCTTTCAGACGGCGTTGCCGCTGAAATTTGCCGCCGGCTAGGTGCGCTTGTACTTTTCGCAGTAGTGTTGTGAATATCGTCAAATATCGAATTAAATACTGTACACTATTGTGTATTTTACTGAGCATATAATACCTAGGTATGATATATCCATCCATCCATAAATATTACAAACGCGAAAGTGTGTTTGTTTGTTTCTTTGTCTTTCTTTAACACCAAATCGGGTCAAACGGGTTATGGATGTGATATTTAGTATGGAGATATTTTAAGGACTGAAGAGTGCCGTAGGTTCATTTTTATGGCGATAACCTTTCATTAATTTAATTATAAATGCGAAAAAAAATAGAGCTTGAGAGAATATTTTTTATACACTTAGCTATAATTTAAATATACTCAACAGTAATTGTAGTTTTGTAGGTACAAAAGGTACTGAGTCACTTCTGCGATGTTAAGGCGCTGAATATTGTGAATGACCTTGGGAAAATGAAGTTTAAGCCACGCCCACTAAATATAATTTAAACATTCAATAATTGAGCGCCACTCTTTGGACATACGGCAAATCCGCAAACTAATATGATGTTGCAGATCAAATGCGCCAATTTTTTTCA
>LUGF01053802.1:155308-167940 GCA_001625245.1 Calycopis cecrops
TATTCTTGTGCCGTCCGCCTGCAGCCCGGCCACCAGGTGCGCACACTGCGCAAAGTAGCGCCGCAGCTCCGGCAGGTCCGTGCGCAGACGCAGCGACGTGCGCGTGTTGAAGTGCGCGCTGGCCACTCGCCCCGCCCACTTCACGCCGGCCCTGTATAACGTCACACGGTCAAACGGCCATATTGATTGAACTTTTTTTTCTAGTATTAGGGGCAATTGAGCAGTTGGAGCCATTTTCATGACTACCGACGCCCTTAGACGAGGAAGAGGTAGTGCCACGCTGCATGCATGCATGTAGCCGAATCGGGCCGGCACGACCGGAAAGGTGCCTCTCGCTTACACGAGACCGGCGTAAAGTGGCAGCTGTGCTGTCGCGTTTCGTGCAGTGTGTAAGTGGCTGGTTTCCCATGGAGGTGGGAGGAGAAAGGTCTTCTTCTGGGATCTTCTTTCCCAACAAGAATACCTCTTCCAATTACAATAAAACTCAAATATCATGCAATACACACTGTACTTAAATTCAAGATTGAAGTAAATTCAAAATAATAGGTGCCGTGCCGACATGAGTGCGCTGTCATATCCAATAAGATCTTGTGTGCGAAGTAGTAGCAAGTAAAAAAGGCTGCATAAATAACAGTCGCTATTGTGATGTGGCCAGCCCGACGTCAGCGCCCCCATTCCTCCAAACACTTATTTTTTATTTTTGTATAAATTAGCCATTTCCATTCCATTACTGACGCCCATAGACATCCGTATACAGGCTACACAGACAGACAGCGTTACCCCCTTCCTCATCCCCCACCATGGCAAAACGTATATCTTTTTGAAGAGAACACTTTTTTACATATTATGTTAAAGTAAAATGTGGTTCGTTTATTAGCTTTCACGTACGTAAATAAATTTGTTTATATTGTGTGTTATCTATGTTATACACATTTTCACATCAGTTTACGTATAAAAGTTTAAGATATAAATGTCATCATAATATCAGCACTAGCAATTATTTTCATATTATATTTGATTATTGCTGCCAAAATAAAATTACGGAGGTCCTGAAAATCAATGGCTAGACAAGAGGCCTGGCTGACCCCCTTATACTGAGGTTCACTTTTGTGATTATTTTGACGCTACTTATAAAGCAACGTCTTTTTTTTAGTTTATGGGGGCAAATGAGGAATCGGAGCCATTTTCATGACTGCCGACGCCCATACGACATCTGTATAGGTTTGATACAGATGCCTCCCATCCCTCTTTCTTCCTCCTCCTTCCATGCGCCACCGTATACTTACACGCCTCGTTTAACGCGATAGCACAGCTGTCACTTTACGCCGGTTTCAATTCAATTCAGTTCAATTCAATTCTTTATTTTGCAATTGTAGGTGATACATAAGGTGTGTGTTCATGTAAGCAAGAGGTACCTCCCCGATCGTGCCGGCCCAATTCGACTGCATGCATGCATGCAGCGTGGCACTACCTCTTACTAAGCTTGTGCATGTAGTATACCTGTCCGTCGTGATGTCGTGAGTGAACACCGAATAGGACACCACCAGTTGAGTTTCGTNNGGCAGCAACTGCAATTGAAATAAAATTATTTAAAAGACATATATACTGACGTATTTCTTGCTAGATGCCGCAAGCTCAAGGCTGCTAATGGGGAGAACTTACGGGGTACTGAAAATGAAAAACATCTGGCTGTCTCCAACATATAACTTGCGCACGGCGAAACCGCGCGCCTGCCCGATCAACGTGTCGAACACGTCCTCGCAGCGGACCGCCCGCGCCGCCTCTCGAAGACAGCGCGTCTCAAACCGTCCTACCGTGCGCCCGCGTCACTTTGTCTTAGGCTTTAGCTCCGTATCATTAACCGTTACGCGACCGTTATTCAAATTTTCATTGTCATTCTTATTGTATCGTTCAATTTCTTTCCATAATATACTCACTGTACTTTCTATTATCTTCGTGTTTCTTTTAAAACACCCCGCGGCCTTCTGTAGTCTTAATTTGGCTGCCGATTAGGAAAACCTAACGGCCCACCAAAATATATTGGTCTGAATAGCGAGCTCATTAATACAGAGAGAGACAGAGAGAGGTCACAAATACAGAGACACACTCACCAAGTCCACATTCTCCACGGAGCCTATAACTATCCCTAGCACGAACAGCCGGCCGCCACTGCCGATCTGAATCAGCCCCTCGTCGCAGATGAGCCGAGCTCAGTAATACAGAGAGAGACAGAGAGAGAGGTCGCAAACTTACAGAGACACACTCACCAAGTCCACATTCTCCACGGAGCCTATAACTATCCCCAGCACGAACAGTCGGCCGCCGCTGCCGATCTGTATCAGCCCCTCGTCGCAGATGAGCTGTGGCTGCAAGTCCGGCGACGACACAGACTTCTTGCTCTCCAATATGTATTCATCTGGAATAATAAATAAATAAAATATTTTTTATTATAATAATCTTATGATTTACTTTATAGCTTTAAGGTCTGTGGATTTTGTGTAAAATAAAGTAATAATATTAATAACCGTGGACTATTTACACCAAGTTCGTTAAGCCCCATATCAAGTACCGTAACACTGTGCTATGACATTTATATTAAAGAGAAATTTATATTTATCTTAAAAGCAGCAAAGTATACAGACTATAATGTCAACATAGGCGAGCGATATTAACGTAGCAGATGATATTAAAAGTTACCATATTGACAGGTGTCAACCAATACAACATGAGTCAAATAGACCAAAATATTTTTATTTTATTTTTTTTTTATTATACAGGGTAAGTATTTATTCAGTGCACAAATTACGATATGTTGTCTACATACATAAAGCAACATTAACTGCACTTTTATTTTCGATCTTCAATAAAAACTCTATGTCCTAGGGCCAGTTTAATGTTTCCAAAAAATAACGAAGTGTATGGACACCCTACTATCTTTCACTTAATACCTACATGGTGTCGTGTCCCCGTTCAGTCGGCGAGCGGCGAACTGCGCGGGCGGTGCCTTGACAATAAATTTTGCAAATGTGGGATATTCTTGATAATATAATTTAAAAAAAAATATTACTTTTTTTTGCGGAAATGTACTTAATTATCGATATATAACACGCAGAAAAAAATTATGCACTGAATAAATACTTACCCTGTATAGCATAGGAGGCAAACGTTGAGTAACCTGATGTAAAGTGATCACCAACGCCCACAGACATCCGTAACACCAGAGGTCTAACAGATGCGTTGCCGACCTTTCAGGAAAGAATAAGCTCTTTTCTTGAAGATCCTAGTTTCTATAAAAAAGAATTTTATAAACCTTCTTGCTGATTTATTAAGTTTAATATCTCACCTAATGTCTTCAGCGTGGTACGCGCTGCCGAGTGATCTTTATTCTTAGTAGGATAAGCTATTTCGTTGGTGTGGAACATACGAAGCTCATTGCGCTGAAAAATACAAAAAAATATTTTTATCATTTAAGGCGTATAGGTCCAAATTTATTTAATTAAGTTAAAAAGAAATCAGGGGATGATGTAATTGTATATTCATCATCACAATCAGACCCTAACTATTCATCAGAGACCATAGTTCAAAATTTAAATGAACAGTAAGACAGCCAATTGCTGAGTACTGATCTATAAACATCCACGCAATCAAAGACTGCAAATACATTGCCCTCCTCCCCCCATGTCACTAATGGGCTAGCGGACACTGTACGAAATGCACTAACACAACTGGTACTTTACCCTGATATTCTATTTTGCCACCACAACCACACCACACGTCTTCTTTTGGTTTTGCTAGCATCTATTTATTGTGGACTAGCTGTGCCCCGCGGTTTCAACCGCAAAATCCATATAAACTTCAACACCCTATTTCACCACCTTAGGGGTTGAATTTCTAAAAATCCTTTCTTAGGGGATGCCTACGTCGTAACATCTACCTGGATGCCAAATTTCAGCTTGATCCGTCTAGTGGTTTGGGCTGTGTGTTGATAGATGGCTATGTCACGTTTGAGTTTTATATAAATAGATAAAGATAGCTAATGAGTGGTGGCTATTTGATTAGCAGCCCGCCGACTTCCTACTTGCAGCCCGCGAATGTCTTATAAATAAGTTATTAAGGAATAGAGGTAAAACTAAAAAAAAGGTAAATTGGGCTTCTAGGATGATAGACTGCCCCGTTTAGTTTATTTTGAACTTGCTTGCCAAAAGTTTGCCGACCCCTGGTCTAAATAGTAAAAACTTACAGGCGTTGGTGTATTTACTCTGTCCTCAATCGACAGGCTCATAAGCAGTTGTGGCTGGCAGCATTTTCCTTCTGATCTCACACCAAGCAGCCTGTGCCATGAATGCTTAACCTGTAATATTATTTACAAATATTTTAATACTAGCTGGTGCCCGCGACTTCTATTGTAATCAAAACAGCATAATTTTATTATATGTACTGAATTAAAATGGGAATTTTTTGGGAATGAGTAGTATATGCGGTATAAATACAGATGCCACATTCATAAGATCATAACACCATAGAAAGTTTCTTTTAAATTTTCAAATCCGTCCGGTAAAGTAATTACTGAATTTTCCGTAGGAATTAGCGATTTCCCCACAGTAAAAAATATTCTAGATGTTGACCAGGCTTAGTATCTATATACCACAGAAAGTTTCATTCGAATCCGTCCAGTAGTTTCGGAGATTTGTCCGAACAAACGGACAAACAAAAAAAATTAGAAAACATTTAAAAGCGTTCTAATACTATTTTAACATCGCCCCCAATCAGTGTTTCGTAAATATATTCAATGTCCAGAATGATACATGGATTTTACTGTATTAAATGTATAGATAATTATTGTCTAACTGCTATATGAAGGCCATATTCGTCAGTCAGTGATGGTACAGGACATAATTATTTGCAAAACTCCTTTTTTATTCATAGATCTTATTAGTGCTACTTACATCCATTAAAAGAAGGAGTAGAGGCGTAGATTTTATTGTAATAGTACCTACAAGGGGGCTAAAAGCTGTCACAGCCATTTTCATGACTACCAACCCTCATAGAAATCCCTATACAGGTTACACATGCATTTTAATGTTTAATAAATGTATAGATTGCTGATATTTCCACACTAACAATGAATAGATGGAATGGAGGAAAAAGTTGATCTAACTAAATTGAAGTTGATCTAAGTAAGTTGATTGATGCAATGAAAAACTACTGCAATATTATAACAATATAATGGTTTCAGCCATCTTCAAAAAGGTTGCAATAGCTGACAGAAGGATAAGTGTCCCCCTCGACGGATTTCCGCCTTGTCGAGGTGAGGGGGCTTAGTAACCGTGGCTTGGACCACCATGGTAAAGCCAAGAGGGAACCCAGGAGTGCACGCTCCGAGTGGGCTTGGCCTTGGGCCCGCTCTGGATGCGTCCGAGGGAGGTGCAGGTGTCGGAGTTTTCTGGCCTCCTCAGCCAGGGCCCAAGAGGGGTCGCGAGAGCAGGTGTCTCGGTATATCGTTGCCGTGCGCCTTGTCTCCCGTGATCGAACAGTTGGCGGTATGGCCTCATAGGAATAGGAGATGCGGAGTGTCGTTGCCGTCCTCACTGTCCTCTGCCGTCGTTTAATGGGTGGCAGACTCAGGGTTGGTACGTCGCCCAGTGGATAGGACTAATCAATGTGGGAGATCCTCCACCCGTCGGTCTGAATTTGCAGATGGCGGCGTAGATTGGGACCACTGACGTGGCATGCTCCGTTGGAGCATTGGGACCAGGGATCAGGATGGAAACCTGAACCCATTACATGGGACTGTTCAAAGGCAGCCGAACAGTCCCATGTAATGGGTTCAGGAGGAGAAGTCTCTCATTTTCACCGAGGCCATCCTGTCGCTGGTGGGACTATGTTGCTTGTAGATCCGGGGCATTCCAATTATAGAGGCTGAAGACACCTGCAGAGGTTTAGTCGGAAGGGGCAACCCAAATGCCAGTCCCACACTGTACCTAGGTGTATGGACCTGAAACCTTGACACCCTGGTTTGGTTATCTAAGCATATATTCTACATAAAATACTAAGGATGTGAGAAACTCCTTCAAAGTCGAAACAATAAAATAAGTGAATTCCAAAAATCAATGTGTAATTGAGATTAGAAGAGGTTGAGCTTATACCTATTTTTTTTATGGTATTGGGAGGCAAACGACCAGTCAGAGCCATTTTTATGACTAACCCACCCCACCCTTAGACTTCCGCATAGAAGCTATACAAATGGGCTACTTTCCATTCTTTGTGTGACAGCTGTAGCTGTCACTTTACGCCGGTCTCGGCGGCTTACGGTAAGTGAGAGGTACCTCAAAGGTTGTGCAGGCCCAATTCCATTGCATTCATGCATGCAGAGTGGCACTACCTCTTATAGAATCTTCTTACATTTATCCATATACTTACATCAACTACCCTCGAGGCAGGACATGGCTGTGCGGCTAGCAGGCTCAGAAGTAAATAGCCTACTTTTTCTTTTCTACCTTCTGTATGAATTGTGAACACTTCTACTTTCACTGGTACATTCTGAACTCGAAGACTGGAAATAGGTAAAAAAAATAGTATAATAATCTTTATATTATATATAAATTAAGTCACATTGTTTGTCCTCTTTGCTTCCATAGCACAAAGGATTCCTAAGCTAATGAAATGATGCAATTTATCCAATATGAAATATGTATTAAGCTATATTTTATTTCAATTAATAATTGCAATATTTTATTGTGACAGCAAGGTAGCGGTAGCGGCAGCGGTCTTGTCAGCTATTTAGGTATTTATTTTTAAAACAGTTATTTTTGGTGTTGGTAAAATTACTTAACTTTGAAATTTATATATATTTAAATTATATGTCCAACTGTACCCAAATGGTCTGAAATATCCCTATTTTTCATCATTCAGAAATATTCAATCAAAAAGTTTTTATTGTAGATAAATAATTGTATAGAAACTTTTGCGGAAAATGAGTTTTTGAATGATTCTACATCCTTAGATCAATGTCGATACACTTTTAATAAATATCTATATTAAAATTGTTTATGAACATAATGAGTTTCGACTCTAATAAACCTACCTTCTAAACCTCCGCTTGTCTGCCTCCCAAACAAGTTCAGCGTCAAATACGGGTGCATGAGCTGGCACAACTGGGTCTGTTTCTAATACATATCCATTTAAAGAGCCACTAACAACAAAGGAAGACCTTAAAAATCCAAATCCAATCCCTGAAAACCAATAGATTTAGGGTTACTATTCTTTTATTTTCAATACTATTTATTAATGTTCATATGAGTTATAATAGTAATTACCTTCCCTAATATTAAGAACTATTTGAATAGTGGGACCTTTAAGTTCATCCATTAATAATATATTTACAAAACATTAAAATAACAAGGTTCAAAAATTCAAATGTTTGACATGTCAACAAATAAATATCGAAATTCAAAATTGACACATCAAGTGACAGTTGATGCCAAGTTTACCATATCAAACTTTTGACAATTTAATTTAAAAAATAACTATAAAAATCGTAGACATTGTCTACGATAAAAATACACACAAATGTTAAAATACAAAAAAACAACACAATTTAATAAATAACATATGACTTATGATGATCTTAGCTTATGACACATTTTTCAGCCCACAAAATTTCAAGCGAGGTAAACGTCGTTATTCATCTGTTATGGGATAAAAAGAGACTGTAGATTTAACTTCATAGTCGTCAGCCTTTATCAATTTACTACTGGACATAGTCCTTTATAACGCCACGTTTACCTATTTTCTTCGTACACGTGTTCTCACCGTTCAAGCAGTGCGATTGTTTTTTTTTAATGGTATAGGAGGGCAAACGAGCAGTCAAAGACATTTTCATGACTACCAACGCCCACAAACATCCGCATAGAGGCTATACAGATGCGCTGCCCACCTTTCTCCTCCCACCTCCATGGGCCACCGCCTACTTACACACCGTACGAAACGCGACAGCTCACTTGTCACTTTGCGCCGGTCTCGTGTAAGCGACAATGTAACAAGTATTCTGTTTATAAATAACATGTGACAAAATAACATAATCGTATTATTCGTAGTTGAGTTTGTGCGCACTTAACATGGGGAATAAACTGGCGAGAACGTTACAAAAAAATCACACATCGAGCGAGGCCAATGGAAGTTGTCATTCAAATTCACATTCGATTTTAGTGAAACTTTTTTGTATTAAAAAAATAAATATCATATGACATGTTGTCATTGTAACAACGGTAATGAATTTGTGTATTAAATCAATAATTATGTTTTACTTCAGTTGTGTGGTTTAAAGCACACACTTTTGTTTTGTAACGCAGGGGAATACCTTTACGTACGCCACTCAGGAGTCCAGGTGGCTCAACCGGGTACAGTGTCGGACAATTGGATTGCCCCTACCGACTAAATCCCTGCGGGTGCCTTCATCCGCTATAGTTGGAGCGTCCTCGATCTACAAGCAACACGACCCTTCAGCGATAGGCTGGCCTCGGTGAAAAGACCGACTTCTCCTCCTTGGAGACTGTCCAACTGACTCTGAACAGCCTCGACTTCAACGTTGGAACAGTGCAAAGGGGTCAGGTTCCTGAGTTCCTGACCCCTCGTCTCGCCGTATCAATAATCAATACCGTAGTTCCTAAGGATTTCTGATTATTTTCGATTTATGCGAAATAGTAATAGGGGCCCTAAAACTAATAATATTCATCAGGTCATCTCTTCCACCTAAGGAACCGACACCATCTATACAAATGGATTGCAATTTGCACCTTACCTTACAACAACCACACTGTATTTTGGTACAGTGAGTGGTAGAGTAAGAAAATAATTGGTCTCACTATATTTCATATACATTATATGTAGTTCATTTATTAATTTCTTTTTTATTTATTTTCCATATTATTTTGTGATAGTAAAAATAAAGTGTGAAGTACACAAACGAAATTGTCCAAGGTGACAAACCTTGAATAGATTCCGTTTGTGTAACTACACGAAAATAAAATTTTTGAGATTACAATTTTTGAACGATTTTATTAACCGACCTGTCCTGTAACCTGTTTGTTTACGGAAAAGCAAAAAATTTACATACTCTTTTAATGTATAAATTGCAAAATTTTGTTTTAAAAAAATAAATATTTCTAATAAATATTGCCCCTTTACTCTTAATATTCATACATTTCAATTATTTAACCAAAATGTTTAATTTTGAACTTATTATTTTCCATAATTTGTACCAACGTTTACAAATTAATACTAGAATGTTATCCTACTGTTGTAGATACGTCATATTTAATGTTTATTGCGTAGACAGACAAATTGTTATTTACAAAATAATAATACAACCACAAACTATAATACAACGTATTACGTAAAATATCAAAACAATGAAGAAATTTTTAAAAGAATATAAATTTAGAAATTTAAGCACAAACAATATGAATCATTACAAAATATGGTACATGTTAGATTATTAACTTTTTTATTTTAACTTTGCTTCTACCCTTCATAAATATAAATCAACCATTTGACGAAACGCAAGTTGTAATTTCCAATTACGAATGGCGGCCTTTTAGATAATAGTTTTAAATTTTAATCTGAGTAGGTGTACTCTTCGCATCGCTACTTCGCTAGTTCGGCAGAATCGCCATTCGGCACTCACCGCTCAGTGAGCGGTTGTTATTTGTTCATTGTTGTGAACCAGACAAGAAAGACGCGCGAGGCTTGACCGGCGCGGATGAAGTGGATCATCGGAGCGCGACGAAAAGTAATTTGTACAAAAAACTGAATTCAACTCGTTGCTATTGCCGTGTTGTTCGTGATGTTTTGTTTGACCGCACAATATATCGGTGCTCATTGTGGCTAGACGTTTTTTCATTACGATCTTTACTTAATGCGCCGGCGCCCGGTAGTGTCCAGTGTCTCGTCTACTTGACTTCGATAAAAAAAGATTTTATATCAGTTACTTTATTCGGGAAATTGATGTGCAAAAATACTCAAAGTGGATACGTTACCTGAAATGGGAGTTTTTAAATGGCTGCGCCGGTAAGTACCTATCGGATTAATGTTATAAATTTTCACAAACAAAATTTCAATTAAAAGTAGTATGTGCGTTTGTTTAGAAAATATTAATGTTAATTAGATATTGTTTCTATTTCATTATAAGACACTTGTGAATTGCAATCATTCGTTGATCTACCTTACAATACAAAAAAAAATATATTTTAATTTATTGGTTACTTGCCGTGAGTGATTTATTTAAATTAATGTTATGTGTTTTAAATCGTGTCAAGGTATCACAATTGGTAAGTACTTGTAATGTAAAATAGGATCGTAACTTGCTAACGAAGTATACGAGATAGGTACCTACCTACCAAAAAAAACAAAGCAACATTTTCTGTATTCTTTGCCAAGGTTGCATAGAATACATTTAGCTTCTGAGTACGTAACTACCTAACGTTCATGTTCACTATATCTAATAAAGAATATTATAATTATATTTTTAACCATTATCTCATAACGCATGTACGTATACAAACTTCTATTATTTTTTTCTATATTAGTTGTTAAATATAATGGATTTTGTTTATTTCGTCATGTGTTTTCGATTCGGACGGTAGGTACTACACGGATGCGGTAAGTTGGGAACTGGCAGGAATGCGTAGAATGCTCTCTAGCCCCTCACCACCACCGATGTCTTAATACGACGACATCGTGGGGTAGAGAGCGGGGAATGGAATTTTTGCCAGGTCCCAACTTACCGCGTCCGTGTTATATACTTAGTCATTTAAATAGGTTATTCGTTTGGTCACACGATCAGAAGAACTAAATTGGCAGATAGACGAGTAAGATTTTACAGCGGGGGCCACGTTTAGGAAGACGAAGTCGGGAGACGATCTCCGTGAAGTAGCCGGTCTAGTATGGACGCTAGGAGATCTACTGCTCCTGCGCGATAAGTTGGGACTTGGTTTGCTGTTGTTGTCCAACGTATGCCACGTTGGGATCCCCCAGCTTCCCCGAATGTCGTCATAACAGGGCGAAATCTGGGGAGGTGCGTAGGCAGCGAGCGGGGAGTTGCATTCCAACCAGGTTCCAAATTATCGCGCACGAGTAATACTTGGCTACTTTTGGCTAGTCTTGGCTTGGTCTACTTTATTGATGCTTGTGCCCCGTAGTTACCGATAAGGATTGATGACGATGGAGCTGACGCTGTGATTTGTACATACTACACCTGACCTGGCGAGAATGCGAAGAATGCTCTCTAGCCCCGCACTTACCCCGATTTCGCCCTAATATGGCGACATCGGGGGTGGTGAGGGGGTAGAAAACGGGGAATTTTTACCACGTCCCAACTTACCGCGTATAAATGTTGAATTTCTATCAATGAACGATTGCGATATGGTATTGTTATTATCAAACTCTGTGTTCTTTTAGTAGCTGATGATGGCCAATTGGACAAGTAGAAAAAGACCGTAGGCACTCATAAACATCTACACACTCAGGGTTATGAAATGCGCTATCCTTTTCGCCATCTGTGACTATTTTGAATTTTCCCCCATTGGGCCATCCATCTATCACGAACTGCGCGAGTTATTAAACGCGATAAAATAGGCATCGGCGTAGAGTGGCTGGTGTACCGTTTTGTGTGGTCTGTAAGTAGCCGGTGGACCTTGGGAAAGGGGAAAGTGGCCCAAGGAGGGCAACGCATCTGTGCATGCTCTATGCGGATAGGGTTGCCATCTCAAAAAACTGTCAACCAGGACAAGGCACGTAAGAACCCCGGATTTCGGAGCTCCCTACCCTAGAAAATAGTACCTATTTTTTAAGATACTCAAAAGAGTAAAATGTAGGTAGTTTTAATGGTCATAAATCAATTATTATTTATTTTAATGCTATTTTAAACTAAATGACGAACTTAAAAAGATTACTTTCAGTAACCATAAACATTTCTTCCAAAACTTGAATAGTTTTTGGAATCAAATCAATCATTCAAAAATCAAATCAAAATCCGGACAACAAATAAAACCCCGCCCGGACGCTCCCCGGACGCCCTCTAAACTAGGACAAATCCGGGGAAACCCGGACGGATGGCAACCCTATATGCGGATGTCTATGAGCGTCGGACGTCATGAAAATTATTCCGACTCCTCCTTTGCTCTTTATACCTATTATAAAAAAGTCATATCCAGGGTTTTATATGAAATCGACAGGTACAGTCAACGCCACAAGTCACTGAACTGACCCAGATTTACAAAACTGCCTAAAAGTGCTGATAAACTTGAACATTCACATGTAATGAGCATTCATGCGAATGTTACATACAGAAAAATAAACGAGTGCATTCTAGCGAGCATGGCTTCGAGTTTTTTGCCGAGCCAAGCTTCGGTCATAGTTCCGCGTCCCCGTGTTCCGTTTGGCTCTGTGCTTGGCTCGGCTCGTTGTTCAGTTCGACAAATATAAAAACGGCGAATGCTCGATGTTCTTGTTACAAATGAATGCTCAAGTCTATCAGCACCTTAACATTCACAATCATGTTAAATTTTTATTATTTTACGTATTTCATTATTGTGGTATTACTGAGTTTTTTTTTTTTTTTTTTTTTTTTTTTT
>LUGF01053802.1:188715-201534 GCA_001625245.1 Calycopis cecrops
CGCATGAACTGAGCGGCATATCTTGGCTTGCCAACTTGAAATTCCGAATTTGCGGGAGATGATGATTTCAAATGCGGTGCGGTAAAAACGGGACCCTATTACTAAGGCTCCGATGTCCGTCCGTCCGTCCGTCCGTCCGTCACCAGGCTGTATCGCATGAACTCTATGATAGTTAGACAGTTGAAATTTTCACAGATGATGTATTTCTGTTGCCGCTATAGCAGCAAATACTAAAAAATTAAATAACATGAGTATTTAAGGGGGCCCCCATACAATAAACGAGATTTTTTTGCTCCCATACAAAAGATAAGCTCCCGTTTTCGTAGATAATGAAAATGAAAATGAAAATTCGTGCGCGAGTTCGACTCGCACTTGGCCGGTTTTTTTAGGCTGCGTGGACCCAAATTTTACATTAGGTACTTTCTAAATGACTATTTTTCGCGTGATTTTTGCATGGCCTATCATTTGGCCGGCCGGCTATCGGTGGTGGTCGAAAAGCGGGACGTTTAGCATCCCGCACACATCCTAAGCGGGATGTATTGATAAATGATAAGGGTCTCAGAAGCCGGGCGCGGGCGCCCCGCATGTTGCGGGGCGGTTGGCAAGCCTAGGCATATCTGTTAAAAATCGCTCAAAGAGCACTACGCAGATAACTTATATTTTACCGCCAGGCACAGGCACATAGAGAACGCGTGTGCTGTCGCGTTTCGTGCGGTGTATAGTAGCCGGTGGCCCGAGGAGCTGGGAGGAGAAAGGAGGGCAGTGCATCTGTATAGCCTCTATGCGGATGTCTATGGCCATCGGTATTTATTAAAATGGCTCCGATTGCTAGTGTGCCTCCCTATACCATAAAAAAAAGATTTTTTTTACGCAGATAAAATCTTATCGTACTACTTAGTGTGTGACCACCTTAAAACTATTCTGTGGGTATTTCTATAGAGGTCCCATCGTGATTGAGTAGTTGATAACGTTATTTACGTACGAAACTATTTGCAAACGAACACGAGAGGCGAAGAAAATCGATGATTGACGACTGTTTTAATGACTTCATACAGATATTACTATGACAGGGTTTCCCAAACTCGGCCCATGAATGGAGATAGGAAAGGAGGGCAACGTATCTGTATAACTTCCTGTATGGCTCTCCGACTGCTCCTTGCTTCCTTATATTATAAAAATATGTCTTGTCCGGTATAAATACGGCGATGTAATCGTAAAACGATAGAGCTCTTAATGATTATTTTAAAATTTAAAGGATGGAAAAGATAAGACAGTCATAAAAATATGACCATATTACAAGACACGATGAATTAATCTGTCATATATTATCAAAACACAGCTTTCTTTTTAATATAAATTGATACATGCTGCTTGGCACTCTTATAAAACATTCTAAAAATTATTACTAAAAGGACGGTCTTTGCGCGGTGTCTAGGGCGCCGCGGCCCGCTCTGGGAACCACTGTCCCGATGTTATTATCTAAAACTGTATTGAAATTTCACTTTCGCCGAACTGTTTACTGATAGCATCGCATTTTTATTGCAAGCCCAGACGGATTCCTATTTATATAAGCTAATTTCGTGTCATCAATGGACTTTCTAGTTGCGTAACTAGATTAACTTTATCAGTTTGTTGGTGATCTCAGTTGGAAAGCACAATGCTTTGACGTTTTAATTGCTCTGGGTTAAAGGTTTCCTTGTGTAAGGTTATTTTTTTAGCTATCAGTTGTCGCAATAGTTTTTAAGGATCGATTAATGGACTACAAAGCCAGCTCATAGTAATCGCAAACATGTACGATAGAAGTTACATAATTAAATGTCCTAGATGTTGGGCTAGCACAGAGTATTTTAGCCCAGCCAGAAACAGAAATGGCAAAAAAAATTTGTAATCTAGCTAAATTAATCAATTGATGACACTTTTTTATAATTATTATTTAGGACACAGGTTCCCAAACTTTTTCGTCTAACGCCCACTTTGAAAATCAGTTACTTCGTATCGCCCCCTTATTAGTTATTAAACCTTGATATTCAAAGACAATTATGTCGTTTCTGGCCCCTTACCGCCCCCCTCTGACCCACTTTGGGAAAGACTGATTTAGGATAATTGTTGATTAAGGTTATTTATTGTTTTATCGTAATAATAAGGTACGATGGGGTTGACGTATCCATATGGATAAAAACCCCTTTTAAAATAATTTAAAAAAAAAAGTTACATCTGGGTTTTTTTTTGGATATGTGCATAGTCTTCTTGTTCCTTTTTAGGTTTCTCAATCCTGAGGATCATGATGCTCTTCTTCCTCATTGCTGCTAGTTCAGCGCTGTGTGGTACAAGTGCTGTGTGGTACATGCTGACGACTCCTGGGCATTCCGCGTTGGCCATTTCTGATTCCAAACGTGGCTTCTGCTTAAACGCCTGAAAAACGAGGGATTTTTGTCCGCTAAAATAGATCGCTTACAACTTTATCAAGTAAGGCAAATGAGAGATTAAAAGTACGCGGTATTTTGCATACATTTTTGTCCGCGGACAAAAATGCCTCGCCTGTGCAAGCCTTTACTGTCACATCTTCCAGATGCTTTTCTGATCGGACCAACAAGAAGATTGATCTGGAAACAGTAGCTTATTTTTAATCTAAGCAGCTTTTTTATCCGAAGCAGGTTTTTTCAGCATCTAATTATTATGGTGATAGTTTAGTTGACAGTTGTTTGTCGTTAACATTTATTATTTACCTAAATTTTATTATTTAATTTGTCTTAAATTTTTTTGTACGTCTACGGCAATGCAAAAAAACACAGCTCCATTCAATTTTTTGCGCAGCTATCGTCCCATACTGGCGATGACAAAAAATCGATCGTTTTTTGCCTACGCCATTATTGAAAGAAAATAATGTGCTACTGATTTAGAGATCGTTGGTCGCCAACGTCCATACCACGTTGAACACACCGGTTCTCGTCCGATCACCGAAGTTAAGCAACGTCGGGCGAGGTTAGTACTTGGATGGGTGACCGCCTGGGAATACCGCGTGATGTTGGCTTTTTGTTAATTTTACAATTACAAATAGTAATTATAGTAAGAGGTAGTGCCACACTGTATGCTTGCATGCAGCCGAATTGGGCCGGCACGACCGGTGAGGTACCTCTCGCTTACACGAGACCGGCGTGAAGTGACAGCTGTGCTGTCGCGTTTCGTGCGGTGTGTAAGTAGCCGGTGGCCCATGGAGGTGGGAGGAGAAAGGGGGGCAGCGCATCTGTATAGTCTTTATGCAGATGTCTATGGGCGTCGGTAGTCATCAAAATGGCTACAACTGCTCGTTTGCTCCGCTATACCATAAAAAAAAAATTACAAATTTACTCAATATATTTTGGAGTAGCGTCAACTGTTGGTGAAATTTTGTCAAGTGGTTGCCAACGTCCATACCACGTTGAATACACCGGTTCTCGTCCGATCACCGAAGTTAAGCAACGTCGGGCGCGGTTAGTACTTGGATGGGTGACCGCCTGGGAATACCGCGTGATGTTGGCTTTTTGCTATTTTTACAATTTTATTTCTTTTTTCAATGTAATCGAATCTATAACTCTTTGTTTTTCTAAAAGTCATATTTGTATTTTAAATAACTCTGCATTTGATCACTATCATTATACATAATGCCATGGCCTATATATAGACATCAAGCTTTTCATTTTAAACACGACGTCACATCTTATACAATACAAATATCATCTTTACACCAAAAAGATTAAAGTCGAAGTTACATAATCAGTTTTTTTAAAATGCAACAATAGTATTTAAACAGTTAAATGCCACTCTACGTGATTCTTCCCACGATTTAGTTTTGGTATTTAGTCTGTACAGAGCAAAAAATAAATAAAGCTGTTGTAAGATTTAACAGTTCGGCCATTTATGACTGTGCTAGTATAAATATTATTGTAAATTTACATTTGTAAGGTTACGTCATTCTGACCAAGATCTGTGACATTGTGTATACTTTGCTCTACTTATTTCTAAAATCGGACGTGTGAAAATATTCAAGATCAATGTTATAATTATTGCAGTAAATGGTAACAATAAAGGAAGTAAAAGAAATAAGGATATGGCGAAATCGACGGAATAACACTGTATAGATGTAATAATAAATTAAACCCAAATTATTTATTAGTCATTGAGCGGAAAGTATTTTTTTTTGTTAGGTATATAGTTTACTAGCTGCGCCCCGCGGCTTCGCCCGCGTAAATTTCGATATCGTGGAAAATCATTCCATGGCATCCCTCAGGAACATTTTTTCGGGATAAAAAGTATCCTATGTTATTTCTAATACCTCCAGGAATATGTGTACAAAGTTTCATAATGATCGGTCTAGTAGTTTTGGCGTGAAAGCGTAACAAACAAACTTACATTCACATTTATAATATTAGTAGGGATACTGTATACATAAAGATAAAACTTGTTTTCGTATATCGTTTAGAATGTAACCTAAATGACCAAATCAGATTATTTCTTTCGTATATACAGAGATTATAAATACATTTTGTCTCTCAACATTTCAAATGTATGGAAAGCTAGAGAGATTACTGATATTAGCAATCTTAGATTATTTTGTGCTGTTGTATCGTTGTTTCTTAATCTTCAACCAATAATGCGTTCACTGCTGGGTAGTGATGCGACTGGAGTAGGAATTTGCGACTCGAATCACTAGACTAAGATTGTTCCCTCACTCAAGTTATACTCGAGTAAAGAAAAAAAAAGGAAAAGAGTTATACTCGAGTAAAAAAGTCACTCGAGTGACGAGTTCACTCGACAACTCGAGTGTACTCGGCGACCCGAGTGTACTCGAGTGAACTCGGTCAACTCGGTGCGCCGAGTTCACTCGGTGACTCGAGTTCACTCGGTAATTCGAGTGCAAGTTCACTCGAGTAGGATTTTTTTTCACTCGAGTACGAGTTCGACAAACTGACTCGAGTGACTCGAGTAAAAACATGACTCGAGTCGCATCACTACTGCTGGGTATAGGAGTCCTCCGAAAAGCTAAAATTTAATATAACTTAAAATACTACTTATAACACGGACGCGGTAATTTGGGACCTGGCAAAACTTCTATTCCCCGCTCTACCACAGCCCCACCCCCGATGTCGCCATATTCGCGCGACGCGACGTCGGGGATGGTGCGGGGTTAGAGAGAATTCTTCGCTTTCATGCCAGGTCCCAACTTACCGCGTCCGTGTAGTAGTTACTATTGAAATTATATTCATGTTTATTAGAATTGTTTACGAAAGTTATAATTGTTATTATAAAACAAAAATCGGAAACTGAAAAACTACAGTTGTTGCTGTTGCTTCTTGTTGGCATTGCGGAATGCCCGAGTGTGCCGGCACGACCGGGCAAGTAGTTATCACTCACTTATGCGGAGGTGAAGTGTTATGCTGCGAAATTAGCACAGAATTATGCTAAGAGCCGACTGGTGACTAGCTTTTGCTGCCTCCCGTCTAATGGGCCACAGGAAATTTACACATATTACGTAACGCGACACATTTCTTGCGTATGGTATGAGTGTGACCGAGAAGTGCATCCCTGTCGTGCCGTCCTAATCCGATTGTAACGCTGCAAATGTTGCATCTCTTTCTAAACAGACTGCTCTTTAGTCAGTAAAAAGGAAATGGTGTCGCGCCGTCTACCAGAGATGGCCGGTCGAGCGTGGAAATGAGTGCGACCCTGTGACCGTTTTTGCGACTAATTATTTTCCCAAATCACAAACTCGATCAACAAACAAACCGTGTAATTGTCCAAGACAGTGGCTCCCAAAGTTGTCAGGGATGTAACCCATCTTACCAAAAGAGTTGAGTTGACAGTTATTTGTCGATGACATTTATTATTTTTCTAAGTTTTATTAAGTTATTCCCCTTAAATATCTTGTACGTCTATGGCAATGCAAAATATAAAGCTCCACTAAATATTTTGCGCAGCTATCGTCCCATACTCGCTATGACAAAAATCAGTTTTTTTTTAACTACTTACACCATTATTGTAAGAAAATAATGTGCTACTGATTTAGAGATCGTTGGTCGCCAACGTCCATACCACGTTGAATACACCGGTTCTCGTCCGATCACCGAAGTTAAGCAACGTCGGGCGCGGTTAGTACTTGGATGGGTGACCGCCTGGGAATACCGCGTGATGTTGGCTTTTTGCTATTTTTACAATATTTTTTTTTCCATATAATCGAATCTATATAACTCTTTTCGTTTTTCCAAAAGTCATATTTGTATTTTAAATAACTCTTTGCATTTGATCACTATCATTATAGATAATGCCATGGCCTATTCACTTATCAAGCTTATGATTTTAAACACGACGTCACGTCTTATACAATACGAATATCATCTTTACACCAAAGAGATTAAAGTCTAAATTGCATAATCAGTTTTTTTTATGCAATAATGGTATATAAACAGTTAAATGTCGCTCTACGTGATTCTTCCCACGATTTAGCTTCGGTATTTAGTCTGTACAGGGTGAAAAATAAATAGAGCTGTTGTTATTAACAGTTCGGCCATTTATGACTGTGTTAGTGTAAATATTATTGTAAATTTACATTTGTAAGTAACGACAAGGATTATGGAAGAAAAGCTAGATTCTTTTTTATAATATGCGGAGGCAGACGAGTAGTCGGGGTCATTTTTTTTTTAATAGGATAAGGGGCAAACGAGCAGTTGGTAGATGACTACCGCCGCCCATAGACATCTGCAAAACTCGAGGCTTTGCAGGCGCGTTGCCGACCTTTTAAGTATAGGTAAGCTCTTTTCTTGAAGGACCCCAGGTCGTATAGGTTCGGAAATACCGACTGTGGCAGCTCGTTCCAAAGTGATTTTGTGCTAAGAAATTGCGCCTGAAACGCACTGTTGTATACTTTGGGACATCTAGGTGGTGGCGGTGGAACTTGGAGTTCTGCCGGGATGTCCTAAAGTGGAACTTCGCTGCGGGTATTAATCCGAACAACTCCTCGGAACACTCCCCGTTGTAAATACGGTAGAAAATGCAGAGCGAGCCTACATCTCTCCGTAACGCCAGAGAATCAAGCCGATCGGATACGTATTGATCATCAACATTTCGAGTCGCTCTACGTTGGATGACATTTCATGACAACAGGCACATAGACATCCGCATATACGTTACACAGGTTCGTTGCACTCCTCCCCTCTAAATGGGCTATAGAGACGCGTCCCACAGCTGTCACTTTACGCCGGTGTCGTGTAAGTTAGAGGTGCCTCCCCGGTCGTGGCGGCCCAATTCGGCTGCATGCACGTTTGCAGAGTGACACTACTTCTTAGGGCGAAAGCACACGCGACTTTTAGACTGGGCGACCGGCGACTTAGACGCTTTTTAGGTGACTAGACGCTAGAGCGCACACTTCAAGACGCCAGACGCGACGCTTAGTCGCTAAGGTATGTCAATTAACGTCTAAATGCAGTCGCGAGAGTCGCACGACTTTCGTATGACTGCGACCGGTCGCAGAGAGTCGCTAAATCGTGCGACTGCCATCGCGACAGTCGCGAAGTCGCGTGTGTGATGTGCTCTTACTAAGATATAGGTCGGTCATTCCAAAATTATTCAAGCGCGATCTACTCATATAGTGTTCCGTGGCTTCACCCACAAATAATTAATGTATTTTGAGCCTTTAAATTTTATGGAATAAAAAGCATTTTTATTGGCCGTTCTCTATTTACCCGGTCGTGCCGTCCCGCTTTAGGGTCAACTCACACCAAAAACGCGGCGAAGGGCAGCGAAGCGGAGCGCAGTTTATGTGTCATATGAATTTCTACTTTATAATAATTGCTATAATACTTATTATCGCATGAGAAACTCGAACGAGACGCGCGGATTCCCGCGACTGCTCGAGAAGTCGCTGGAATGCTCCAGAAGTTGCGAGAATTCGATAATAAATACTATAGTAATGAAAATAAAGTTGAAATTCATATGACACAAACTGCGCTCCGCTTCGCTGCCCTTCGCCGCGCATTTGGTGTGAGTTGACCCTTACAGTTACAGGACAACAACTAGTACTAATTACTGACTACTATCGGGAATGTACTATTTGGAAGTGAGGCCCTTATCCCGTCTCCCTTCCAACGGGCCACAGGAAATCCACAAATCACACGTAATACTCGTCACTTTAACGACGACGACCAGGCTGGCGCAGTGGTAAATCTATATATTTATATATATTTCTATAATAAAAATCTTAAATATATAAAATGTATGAAATTTATAAAACATATTGAATATATTTTCGTTGTCTAGTAACACAAGTCTTTACGGTACGTAGCACGAGGCTAGGCTAACGTGGTGTGTAAGTCCACAGATAATATTATTATTACTTTGATGCATGTGGGCGAGCAGTTACCGAAGATGCCGACTTGTAATTCAGCATGGCACTACCTCACAATATTGCCGCCCTTTTATTATATTTATAACCCGGAAACCCACACGTGAAACGCCACTAAAGCCAACGATTACGATGCACAGACTTATTTTTGCCTCCATTACTATACAATGTGTAATTATATCCGCAATAACGGTATAAAAGCCGCAATTACATTATTTAATTACAATTTGACTGTTGTTTTTGTGTATATTATTGGGATGTTGAATGCGAAATAAAATATAACAAATCCTACTTAAATCCTAATCCTACTAATATTATAAAGGCGAAAGTTGGTGAGTGTGTTTGTTACTCTTTCACTCAAAAACTACTGAACGGATTTTCATGAAACTTTACAGTAATATAGCTTTCATATCAGAATAACATAATAAGTTAAAATTTATAGGGATTTTTTATAATTTGGTTATAATATAACGATAACTGTCAAGTAAGTCGGAAAAAAATCAGCATCCTGAGAGCAATATTGGCGTGCGCTGCTCTAGTCGTTGGAGTTACACAAAGAAAGAAAGAAAGAAAGAAAGAAAAGTTTTTTATTCAAAATAGAATTACAGGAATTCCTTTTTGAACGTCAACAATAAAATCTACCATCGGTTCAACCCTAGCCCTGTCCTGAGAAGAACCGGCGAAACAAACTCAGCGGGCCTCATGTTGTAATCAGATGTAAAATTCTAAAATATAAAAATACAAGTACATTTGCATATGATATAATACAATACAATTTATAAATTTACAATAATAATGGTACAGAAACAGCCTGGGAGGAGGGTACTAATCCCAAGATGTGGTATCTGTCATAAAATCTGCTACCTTATAGTATGCCTTACCACACAAACGCTCTTTAACAACTTTTTTAAATTTATTAATCGAAAGTTTTTTGACGCTTGCTGGGATCCTATAGTAGAGGTGTATGCATTGCCCCCGAAAGGAATTCTTTACTTTACTAAGTCAATGAAATGGTATGTCTAATTTATGCCTGTTTCTCGTATTTATGTTATGATTATCATTTTTTCTTACATACAATACATTATCCAAAATGTATTGAGAGTAAACAGTCAGTATACCGATGTCCTTAAATTTATTTCTAAGTGATATATTGGAGGCTAGTTGGTAAATTGCACGAATAGCTCGCTTCTGCAGCACGAAAATAGTGTTTATGTCCGCAGCGTTTCCCCACAACAGTATGCCTTAAGACATAATACTGTGAAAGTAACTAAAATATTATAATTTAGCAGTATATTCATCTGATATTTGTCTAATTTTTCTAACTGCGAATGCTGCCGAACTAAGCCTATTCGCAAGCTTAGTGATATGGGGACCCCACTGTAGTTTAGAATCTAGTGTTATTCCTAGGAAAATTGTAGATTCCACTAGATCCAGAGTTATACGCAAAAGATAATTACTGTAGGATTATTTATCTTAAATAGTTCTAAATATTTATCTTAAATAGTTCTAAATAAAAGTCCACAACAGCATATATCTATCTTTTATGTGTAAGTCACTATGACCAAAATAGTGAACCAAACATTCAATTAAATTGGATATTTTTTAACGATGCACATTTTAGAATATTTATCGAACTCTTAATTGAAAATTGATACATCTGTCACTTTACGTATTGAATGTATAATAAACTTTGTCTTTCACACTAAGTGATTTGAACGAATAGATTAAAAGTTATTATCACGATGAGATTGACTTAAACGGAATATCTAAAGCGCCTAAAATGCGCGGCGACAAATTCGATTCTCAAAGCGGTTTATTGTTTCATACAATACGTATATTTAATTAATATACCGGGTGTTCCAGACCACCCGTCCAGGCTGATTATTTCGAAAAGTTTCAAAAAAAAATCAAAACAAAAAAATACGTGTCAAATATTTTTTGAAACTCTATCAAATCATACCAAAAACACCCCTCACCCCCAACCCCCTGTTAGGGGTAGGGGGTGCAACTTTAAAAATTCAAATGGAAACCCGTATTTTTTTTTACAGATTCGGATTCGTCATGAAAAAAGACAAACATTTTGTCTGGAACATTTTTTTTGATTCGCCATAGATGGCGCTGCAATCGACAAAAAACGATTTTCTTTGATTTTGACAAAAATCAAAGTCAAAAACAAAAATAAAAACAAAAACAAAACTAGAACCATGAATAAAAACAAAAACAAAACAGAATTAGTTCAAAAGCAAAACAAAAACAAAAATAATCTCCGATAAAAAAAAAAATTACTTTTCGAAATAATCAGCCTGGACGGGTGGTCTGGTACACCCGGTATATTTCAGTACATTAGATTATGTATAATAATAACAACACCATTTTTGAAGTCCGAAATCCACGCGGGCGAAGCCGCGGGCGAAGGCTAGTAATATTATAAATAACGAAAGTTTGTGAGGATGTTTGTTACTCTTTCACACAAAAACCACTGAACGGATTTTCATTAAACTTTACAGTAATATAGCTTTCATATTAGAATAACATAATAAGTTAAAATTTTGAATCATTTTTGAAGTCCGAAATCCACGCGGGTGGAAGCTAGTCCTCTTTATTTTATTTATAGCATAAGGGGGCAAACGAGCAATCGGAGCCTTTTGATGAATACCGACGCCCATGGACATACGCATGATTGTTACGCAGAGGCGTTGCCCTCCTATCACCTCCCCCCCCAAGGGGCCACCGGCCAATTTTGCCATAGAAGTGAGAAAGTAACTATCAGTTTTTGCTGTTTAAAGCGGGCAAAATGGCAGAGCTCTCTAAAACCTTGGTCTATAGACTAAAGCGATCTTTTGACAGGTACGATACCTCAAGGTGGTGCCGATTCTTATAGTATACAAAGCGAGAGGATTCTACAGTAGAATAAGACCGACTAGACCGGGAGGTACCTCTCGCTTACACGATGCTGTCGCGTTTCGTGCGGTGTGCAAGTAGCCGGTGGTTCGTTTGAGGAAGGAGGGCGACGCATCCGTATAACCTCTATGCGGATGTCTATTGGCTTCGGTAGTTATGAAAATGGCTCCGACTGCTCGTTTGCCCTCTTATATTATTACCAAAAAAAAGTCGTAGGTACGATGATAAAGAGAACGGCTGTCACTTTACGCCGCGCGCCGGTATCGTGTAAGCGAGAGGTACCTCCGTGGTCATGCCGACCAAATTGCTGGCACAGCCACTCACATATCCGGCGTAGTTGGGCTTGTCTCAAAAGAGACGGTCAATTCGAACAGTAACTTAATTACGACTGTTAAATGTCCATTGTACACGAGTATGGGATCAGATCAGATCCCACAACATTCGGAGGTCTAATTAAAGTGGACTGTAGCCTTTGTGGACCTAAGGTCGTTTCCGCTGTGCCCGAAGGTAGCCTGTAACGCGGCCATTGCATGTGGCAACGCCGTGACGTCACAAAACCGTATTGTCCGTTTGTTCCACTTAACGTTAATGTGTGTCGGTTGTGTCACATGCATCATGTACAATACATCTGTCTGTACATGTAGGATCCATATGCCACTGGTTGGCCACGTCGGACGTTAACTCCCGGAAAATGGCGCCCTTGGGTAAATTTTAAACGGGGGAAGCCAGTGGGCGTAGCTAGTAAAAAATATAACCTATGTTACGTCTGAGTCCTGAATAGTGCTCCTTTCGGTTGGTTAAAAAAAATTATCACTTAATAATCTAATATATAAAATTCTCGTGTCACAGTTTTCGTTGCCATACTCCTCCGAAACGGCTTGACCTATTCTCATGAAATTGTGAGTACATTGAGTAGGTCTGAGAATCGGCCAACATCTATTTTTCATCCCGATATTCCCACGGGATCGAAAGTTACGCGGGTGAAACCGCGGGGCGCAGCTAGTATGTATATAAAATTCTCGTGTCACAGTTTTCGTTGCCATACTCCTCCGAAACGGCTTGACCGATTCTCATGAAATTTTGTGAGCATATGGAGCAGGTCTGAGAATCGGCCAACATCTATTTTTCATCCCGATATTCCCACGGGATCGAAAGTTACGCGGGTGAAACCGCGGGGCGCAGCTAGTCAATTTATAAAAATTTAGATATGGAATTTTGTCGATATCAAAAACCCTGACAATGTTAAAGTACTAAGTAAATAAATTGTAATTTTCAATAGTTTTATTAGGAACCATATTAATTACCATCTAAAGTCAAATTTATTTAAATTAATTTGTCACGCTTAACAACTTCACTGCCAACCCCGCATATGTGCGGGGTGCGGGTCGCGCGCGGGGGGCCAGCTCCGCATATCTGCGGGCTACGACTCTTGAATTTCTATAGGCCAGTGTGCGATCGGCACGGAGCGAGAGGTGTTGCGTATTGTCTGGCCTGCCGCGGAAAGGACGTAAAATTATCGTAAAAGTTTTGGTTTTTGAATTCAG
>LUGF01053803.1:13539-45892 GCA_001625245.1 Calycopis cecrops
ATGTAATGTCATGTTATACTTATGTTTTTATGTATAAATAAAGTTTGAGGGGTGGCGAAAGTTGAAAAGGGCAGAGAATAAATGGTAGGGATAGAATTTTCGAATAAAAGATGGGCCTCAGCCCATACCGGCACTCTCTACTCCTCCGGGCTACCTGAAGAAACTTAAGAAGCAAGAAGCAAGAAGGAAAAAGTCAAGACTGCCCTGAAGTTCTCTCCCCCAGTTCCGCCCTCTATCGCCCCTCAGTGTTACTGTTTTCAAGAACCGTGTTTTATTTAGTACGTGCACACCTACACCTATTGAAACGTCATCTACAGACTACAGTCCACTGTGCCACGTACGGCCAAAGGTGCGCCATACATATTTTTTGTTGTATTTTTACACAATGGGACGAAACAAGCTCGATAGCTTTTGAGATTCGACATTTCTAGTAAATTAACCAATAGAATAACAATAATAACTAGATTTGATCAATTACAAATGTAAACAATGTATCAGTTGTATGCTTAGATCATTTACTAAATGATCTAAGGTTGTATGTAATAATGAATAGAAATTGACATTGTGACGTCACATACCCTCGAGTATCGTTCGAGAATTGTCGGCGTGTTTTCGGTACTGAATTAAAAAAAATATTTTTAATTAAAAATAACTTTTTAATTATAACGAATGTAAAAAAAATAAAAATAGTTTTGTTATATAACTAATATATGATCTTTCCATTAACGGCGAAAAAAAAAATAATTCAATAACCCAATTCCCGCTCTCCAAATCATTATGCCTCCCCCCTGGAAATCGACTGGCGACGCTCTTGTTTGTATTAAATGAGTCGACGGATTTGTAAATATAAGGCGTTACTACTATATTGTCAAAACGAATTCTTGACAATGCGGTCGGGTTTACTTTTTTTTTTTTTGAAGTAAAACTTCTATACGCGCTTGACTTGGGGAGTAAGCTGGCGAGAGCGTTCCAAAAATTAAATAATGGAAGTTGTTATTCAAATTCAAAATTCAAACTCGATTAAAGTGAAACTTTTTTGTACTTAAAAATAATCATATATGACATGTTATTAGATTGTGACTATTTAATTTACTGTTAGGTTATTCACTGTTAGGTATAATAGGCTGTTACACCCCGAAGATGCTGTCACTTAGTCATGGTAGGGGCTGTGATCCCCAAGGCTATGCCGGACAGGGCTACCTGGGCCCCGTCCGGCATAGCCTTAGTCATGCCGGACAGGACAACCTACGCTAGACGGAAGTTTGACTACTGGCGGGTCCTATTCGGAGGCACTGGTGACGTGCTATATTGGAGAGCTACCCGGGCTACTTGCGTACGTAAAACGTACGTACGTAATACGTAAATGTATTCCTCTACGTCAACAAATGAAATTAAAAAAAAAAAAATATAATAGGCTGTTAGGTAATCTCCTAACAGGCCACCGCGCTGTACTTTTTTGTATCCAACAAATATTAAGACACTGATAAATGAAGCAATAAAGTTGACGTAGAGGGTCCTAGAGGATCCTCCCTCTTGCCGTCTACAACGAGACAATAACATAATATAGGATTTATCCGAGTTTGAATAGTCTATAGAGGCATTTTGTGAAAATGGAAGAAAGAGATACAAAATAAGGTACACAATGACAGTGTTCTCCCTCTTTCTAGTTGAAGTGACCCATAAAATTGAATGCTGTTTTAACACATCAAAACGTCTTGATTTTTGTCCTGGCTAATCTCGAAAACTACTGGATCGATTTTAATAAAATTTCACACAGATATGTAAGCCTCCAATTCAAAACAGTCTCTTACATTTTATTGCTCTTTATAAATAACAACTACTATAACAGCCACTATATCAGCTAGCTACATTTAAAACCTCGTGTCAAGTCCTTTGTTTTGCTAATCTTAACCTCAAACCACTGGACATATGTGTAAATTTGTCCAACTTAATTAATTCTCTCTTGATTCTCGGTCGTAGCGTTCACTCATGCTTCGTGTTCTTTTTGATAGTATAGTGGGACAAACGAGCAGTCGGAGTCATTTTCATGACTACCGACGCCCGCAGTGGTTACACTGTAGGTGCACAGATGCGTTGTCCTCCCTCCTCCTCCCCCCTGCATATTCGTCATGCAAACAAAACATATCAAGTTTCCCGAGGACAATTCGTAATAATTAGGGGCAGGGAAACACACATTTACTGAAGCTCGGTCAGATCGGCGGCGAACATCTAAGTGGCAGATAAGGCGCTCCACAAATAGCTCGCCCCCGCCCACCCCCTCGCAGCATCCCAGCGCCGAGATTGCCGATCTCAATTTAAATGTTAATGCGCTTTCATTGAATAAACTTTTACAAAGTTTAATACAGAACGAAGCTTATTATGGTATTTAATTTAACTTGGAACATTTGAATTATATTTAATTATTAAAATAAATTATATACGTTTCTATCCAATGTCAGACAGCAAAAATAAGTTTGGTACACAATTCTAATTAGTAAGTCTAATTGCTCTCTTCTACATTTCGTTTTGTCTGATTTTACAAAATGAGCTTTTTGTAATTGAATTACAAAGTAGGTAAGGTACCTACGATGAGGCTAAGTTATCTGTATAGATAAAAACCGCTTTTAATTTTTTCATAGAAGCACCTTGAATCTTTGCAAACGTTTAAACGTTTTTAACAAATTAATTAATCTATATACATATATAAAACTCAAACGTGACATAGCCAGCTATCAACGCACAGCCCAAACCACTGGACGGATCAAGCTGAAATTTGCCATCCAGGTAGATGTTACGACGTAGGCATCCGCTAAGAAAGGATTTTTAGAAATTCAACCCCTACAGGGATGAAATAGGGGTTTAAAGTTTGTAAGGATTTCTTAGAAATTAAACGCGGGTGAAACCGCGGGGCACAGCTAGTGGTTAATAAGCAGTAACAATGAATATTTCACTACCAGAACTTGCCATTAATTCTCAACAACTCTTCATCAAAATATTAACTAGATTAAACTAAATCCGTTAAAATAATTTAGATCAAGTTGACAAGTGTATAAGGTTGGCATTCCCTCGCTCGGGGAAGTGTTCGTCGGTTGTATATATAATAACACCACAAGTATAAGTTGCGTTACATTACACGTTATAAATTATAACAGTAACGTAACAGATAAGCTCTCGAACTCGCAGCAGTAGGACCGGAGTCATATATCACGATATGACGCGGCGAGGCTCCATTGTTAGTTCGTTTTTACCCGACTGCGAGAGAAGGGTGATGTTTATAGAGCGTATTTTTTTATGGTATAGGCAGGCGAGCAGTCGGAGCCATTTTCATGCCTACCGACCCCCATAGACATCCGCATAGAGGCTATACAGATGCGCTGCTCTCTTTTCTCCTCCCTCACACCGCACGAAACGCGTCAGCACAGCTGTCACTTTATGCCAGTCTCGAGTAAGCGAGAGGTACCTCCCCGATCGTGCCGGTCCAATTCCGCAACATGCATGTATGCAGCGTACCACTACCTCTTATAATCCTTCTAATACCTATTATAAATGCGAAAGTTTGTATGTTTGTTGCTCTTTCACGCAAAAACTGCTGAACCGACCCAATTTGGCTGCACGCAAGCATGCAGTGTGGCATTACCTCTTACTATATACTAGTGATGATCGTTGTACAACGTAGATAGTTTTGCAACTATCTATTTCACTTGGTAACCATAGCGCGTTTTCTACCGAGCGAAAACTATCTATTTTAAAAGGCAAATTAGGAGGAGTATTATTATTATACGGATACGTATAGGAATTAGGCCCTATTCTGAGTGTCACTGACTGTCCGTAGTCGAACGTGTCTGCTCGTCGGACATGTGCGTGTGGGTGTTGTGTATGTGTTTGTGTGTGTTCAGTGTCTGGGTATTAATGTATTATACGGTTAATATTGTCGTGTCGTGTCGCGCGACAACGGAGCCGGCGCGAGACGGAAGACGGTTGCGCAACCCGAGAGCGATGTCGTAAGCGCATCTTTGTTTGGGAACGCACCAACAGCCAGGGCTGTCGACGATCTGTGTGTTGTCGAGGTACTGCCAACTCACTGCAGCCCTCACCAGAAGTTATATAATAATAATAATAATATTTGTGGACATATCACACGTTAGCCTAGCCCCGTACTAGTGTTAGTTCAAGTGTGGTTGCCGCTGTCGGTCCTGGCGACACAGGAGTAGCAGCGGTGGGAACGAGTAGTGGGCCAAAGCCCGATATAAATAAAAAAAAAAAAAAAAAAGAAAGCCCCGTACTGAGTACCGTGAGGATTTATGTTAGACACAGCAACTTCAACAATAACTATACGTTGTCATTATGTATCAAAGTGCTAAATGCATTATAAACATTATTATTAAAAAATATTAGCGTTCTGCACTTCTCTTACACATAAACAACAAGAGTGCCAAATTTCATACTACTCCGTCCGCGCAATTTTCGTAAAAATGTACCCGAAATTCTTGTTTCGCGTATTAATATATAGATGTACACATTGTACCGCCTTGGAGGAAGCACTACATTTCCTCCTGTACATACGCGATGACACGAGATGAGATTTAGTAATTTCCTCCCGAGTTGAATATACATATTTTCCCGCCATTTTCTACGCAAGAAAAATATGAAAAAAAGTTTTAAGAAAAAATAAAAGCGGCAAGTAATAATTTAACTATGTTTGTTTAGCACATTCCGTAATGTTTATGAATGCAAATTAAGTTACATATTTTGCTCTCGAAATTTATTTTTCATTCCTTTTCTGAGCAGAAAATTTGGGCGCTTTTCTGAGAAAAAATGTTTGGTTTATAGACGAATAAATAACCTGTATTACAGAGTAGGAATCCTAAAGTTTCTGCCTATACAAGAGAGAAAACCCTGTGTAATATAAATATAATTTGAATTTTTCATTTCTTTTTTCATTCTATACGGGGACAAACGAGCAGTCGCCTTTTCAGGACTATCCACGATTGTTACGCATATGCATTGCCCTCCTTTTCTACTCCTCCAATAAGCGTCCTCTTAAATGACCGTCACTTTACCGAGGTGTTATGTGAGCGAGGATTCCTCTGTCGGTCGTGCCGGTCTCATCCCGCTGCAATGCAATCGATCGTCAGACACACAAGCATGTGCCTACTAAGCCGCGGCGTCACGATGCAGCATGGCACTACCTCTTATTAAAGTACTACTCCAACAGTGAAGTGTTATTACTTAACAAATAGACACCTACCTGTATATCAGGCGATGCTAGCGCTTGTTTTTTCCTTATTTTACCATTAGTATCAGTCTTTTTCCAAATTGGAAAAGACAGGACACCTGACCCCCATTTTTACACCCACCTGCGCAGTCCGTACTAGCGCCTCACTTATTCCGATTACCTGTCTATAGTTTTACAGTTAACATGAATCTACCAGTTTTTATTATTAGGTACACAAGCTGCGCCCGCGGTTTCACCCGCGTAAATATCGATCCCGTGAAAAATAGAATATCATCCCATCGCATCCCAAAGGAACATTTTTTCAGAATAAAAACTATTCTATGTGTTAATCCAAATAACCCTCTATGTATGCGCCAAATTTCATGAAAATCGGTTCAGCAGTTTTTGCGTGAAGGAGTAACAAACAAACATACAAACTTTCGCATTTATATTAGTAGAATTATAAGAGGTAGTGCTACGCATACACGCATGTAGTCGAATTAGGCCGGCACGACCGGGGAGGTATCTCTCGCTGACACGATACCGGGGTAAAGTGACAGCTGTGATGACGCGTATATAAGTAGTTGTGACCCATGGAAGGTTGAGGAGGAAGAAGGGCAATGCATCTGTATATACCTCTATGCGGAATTCTATGGGGCGTCGGTGGTCATGAAAATGGCTCCGACTGCTCGTAAGTATGCAAAGTACCGGGCACTTAGGTTCCTGTACCACGGAACATATGTCGCAATCCTGACATATGCTGCAGCCCTTTGGTGTCGACGCTCTCACTTGAATACAGGGTTATTTTTTGGTCACCGGCCAAATTTTAAAATAAGGAAATAAACATCACTCCAAGGGTGTGTTTTAAATTTTTTCGTCTAATTATAATATTTTGTTAAATAAAAATCGACTTGAAATACATGGATTGTTGTTCTTACGCGAAACGTATCGACTTCAAGGTCAGCGACGTCGGCCTACCGTGAGTCGCGAGTGTGATGCACGTGGTGTCCAAGAAATATGTTTTACAACATGGGACAAAGTAATTGTATCTAATTATTTTCTTAATATTTTTTATTTCATAAATCGAACGTATTATTGAACCAAACCTGAAAATTTGGTCGGTGTCCAAAAAATAACCCTGTATTGTTCATTATTACGCACCCAATTAGCAAACCCCCGTGCATCTCTCGCGATTAGCTTCGTCTACCAAGAGGAGGGTAGGAGCATGGGTTGATGGGTAAGTGCACGTTCGCCCTCTTACCCAATAAAACAAAATCCTCTGACGCAGTCATAAAAGTAAGTTTAAACGAAACGAGAACAACCTACAACCCATAGAGACATATTTATATAAGATGTATATGCACCAACCCTAACTTATCATAACACTCCGAACATGATATGTTGTTGGGTCGTGTGTCGGCCGGATATTACCGGACTCGTTTAAGCCGGGGGACGGATATTGGGCCTGGGGTACGGTTTACGGTCACGGTCGT
Source organism: Calycopis cecrops (assembly GCA_001625245.1). Classification (NCBI taxonomy): domain Eukaryota; kingdom Metazoa; phylum Arthropoda; class Insecta; order Lepidoptera; family Lycaenidae; genus Calycopis; species Calycopis cecrops. Next base: position 20,248 of record LUGF01053803.1, read on the forward strand.
ACAGCACAGCGAATGTCGGCATATCTGGAATTCATCGCATCCGACAAGCCCCTTGAATTTACGCCCACGGAGCAAGAGCAAATATGTATAGTCGCTCTGTGTTTATATTTTACAAACGAATATGAGTCTGGATTAAAGGTATGCTAGATTTCTTATCGGTCACAGGTTTGATTCCCGCCCGGGTCTTTAAATTTTTAATGCATAGCTATCACTATCAAAATAAATAAAAAAATAAAAAAGACTTTTATTCCTGCAAGTATGTAGGTACGTTATTCAGTTTAAAAGGTACGAACAAAAAAGTAGTTGAAAACTTATGCTAGTTGCCATTCTGTTTAAATCTATCACTATACTAAAATTATAATAAGTAAATTTGTACAACATAATATGTGAAAACTTTTCTGTGCTCGACATAAAATATATTCAAAGGATAATAAGATAGATCTAAAATACAATAAAACAAAGATTCAATAAAAGTCAAGTGCCGCACTTGAGACTTTTATTATTATATTCCTAAACTTGAGATATAGGGACAATAGGTCCGGAAAGTCTCCATTCAGCCGAGCAGGTGGTTCAGCTGACAGCTCTAGTGACGGGCTCGCTGCGAGCTGATCAAATATTTACACTGTGGACGAATTGACGGTTATTTTAGGACGCATCCGATATCGACATCGATAACGATACCTATGTAAGAGGTAGTGCCACACTGCATGTTTGCATGCCAGCGAATTGGGCCGGCACGACCGGGGAGGTTCTCGCTTAGGCGAGTCCGGCGTAAAGTGACAACTGCGCTGTCGCGTTTCGTGCGGTGTGTAAGTAAGTAGTCAGTGGCTCATGGAGGCGGGAGGAGAAAGGAGGGCAGCGTATCTGTATAACCTCTATGCGGATGTCTATGGGCGTCGGTAGTCTTGAAAATGGCTTCGACTCGTTTGCCCCCCTATACTATTAAAAAAAGAGATATCGACAACGATACCTAAAGTGAGAGGTGGTACCAGGCTGCAATGCAGCGTACACGAACCGGCACGACCGGGGAGACCGGCAGCAGCGCGCACGACACCACCGTTTCGTGTGGAGGAGGAGAGGAGGTCAATATCACACAAACAACAAAATCCACACGATTGTCCTGCAGGTGCAGGACAATCGTGTGGATTTCCATGGACGTAATATAAAAAAAATCGAAATACGGAGATATCCAGCGTTATCTGATATATCAGACAAAGATGAATCGGTAGTCATACTAGCTTACTCAGATTTGATGCGTTTGATGTTTAGTCCACTTCGATAACAATATCGACACCTGACATCATCATCAAATTCTGAAGAGCCGTTTTAGAGAGTTGAAAGACAGTCCTGAAGGGAAAACAAAATAAATCGTTGGAATATTATGTTACTGTCAAGGGCATTAATACTCCGCTTTCGTACAATAATCAGCACAGACAAAGCCACCGGCATCAGCTAGTCACAACAGTCGACATTAATATAGCGGGTGAGCGCACGCTGCACGTATCCGCGCGTGGATTATTAATCGCAGCGCACCGCAGCGGCGCCAATTTCCGCCGCAGACTGACGTTCGCGCGTACACAATACCGCCGCCATATTGATTCGTCTGGCGGTAAATATAGTTTTGTTCGTTACAAGGGAGCAAGTAAAATTAGATCAAAATACGCCTAAGTTCATAAAACTTATGATAAACACAAAGGATGTATTTACTCACGTAGTGAGAACAATTCTAAATCTATGTATTTACACGATTTAAAGGAAAAGTGTGTGCTTTGGACCACACAGCTGAAGTAAAACTTAATTATTGATTTAATACACAAATTCATTACAGTAGTTACAATAACATAACATGTCATGTGATAGGTACTTTTTAAATTAAAAAAAGTTGCACTTAAATCGAATTTGAATTTGAATGACAACTTCAATTGAAGTTGTCACTCATGCATCGCGCGATGTGTGCTACTGTTAACCGGACCATGTCGAATTATTGTTTTTTTCAGTTTCCACACTGAAATTTGTATTTTTGAAACGGATATCCACGGAAAATAAATATTTTCCATAGTCCGGTTGACCGGACAACTGAACTGTACCACGGGTGATGGACACTTTTTGTAACGCTTTCGCCAGCTTACTCCCCATGTCAAGCGCGCGTATAGAAAGAAGTTTTACTTAAAAAAAGTTCTAATTAAACAATAATTTTTGGCTGTTTCTAGTTTTATAATACTGATATTGTTTTTAGGGTTCCGTACCCAAAGGGTAAAAACGGGACCCTATTACTAAGGCTCCGATGTCCGTCCGTCTGTCACCAGGCTGTATCTCCTGAACTATGATAGTTAGACAGTTGAAATGTTCACCGATGGTGTAGTTCTGTTGCCGCTATAACAACAAATACTAAAAAATTAAATAATATGAATATTTCCCTTAAATATGGCCCCCATACAATAAACGTGATTTTTTTCTCCCATACAAAAGATAAGCTCCTGTTTTCGTAGATAATGGTACGGAACCCTTCGTGCGCGAGTCCGACTCGCACTTGGCCGGTTTTTTTTATACAGTGTTTAATCGAGCAACATTTCTCATGATGGTATTTAATGGACTGTGCGGATGGCGACGGAGAGAGGCTGTGTCTTCATTCTATTTTACTACGATACCCTTCTTTTTTGAAATCGGTAAAATAAAATCGACTTGTAACAAAACAGCTGTCGCCCTTTAACACGTCACATGATCATCCCTTTCCTTCCATTAAGCTCGAAACATTTTGCCGTTCATTAAAATTTCACTCTGAATTACAGCGATAAAGACTTTGATGAAGCCACTTGGTAAATGTGTTTTCACATAAATCATCAACATTCATCTCACAAATGATAGCGGACGCTTGCAACTTCGCATACGTCCGTTTTTTTACCGCAGTCGGTTAAAAAGTAGTCTATATGCTTCCTCGCTAAATGGACTAACTAATACTAAATAATTTTTCAAATCGGACCTAAAGTTTCATAGATTAGCGCGTTCAAACAAACAAACTCTTCAGCTTTTTTTATGGTATAGGAGGACAAACGAGCAGCCGGAGCCATTTTCATGACTACCGACACCCACAAAAATCCGCATAGAGGCTATACAGATGCGCTGCCCTCCTTTCTCCTCCCACAGCACGAAAAGCGACAGCACAGCTGTCACTTAAAGCCAGTTTCGTGTAAGCGAGAGGTACCTCCCCGGTCGTGCCGGCCCAATTCGACTGCTGCATGCATGCAGTGTGGCACTACCTCTTACCAGACCATTTATATTATTAGTATAGTAGTAGGTATAGAGAGAGGCTCATAGAGGTCATGTGATGACTAGCGACGCCCATGCATTTCAATATGATTGTTATACACGCGTGTTGCCCTCATTTCCTCTAGTCCTCCAATGTGCCACCGGCTACTCACAAATCACACAACAGGACAGCATAACCGTCTCTTTACGTCGGTATAATGTGAGCGAAAAGTACCTCCCCGGTCGTGCCGGCAAACTAATTCGTACTGTGAATTTGGATGGTAATTTTCTGGATTTATATAAGATTTTGGCTGTCGCGTTGACTGATGGAAACGCGAGTAAGGTGGCAGGAGATGGAGACCCGGAGCCCGCGCTCAATAGAAGCTTTAGCTACAAAGCAATGGACAAGAACAATGCAAGGTTGGAGAGCCTACAGTTTCCCTATCTCGCACTGGCACTTTTCATCCTTAATAATTTTCCTTTATCCGTAATTTTATTGCATTATCAGAGAGTCACATCGTAATCTGGCTAGTTTTAGTCAGTCTTTACGCCAAATGCCTGGTAGCTGGTGAGACGACACTCGTGCGCCCGCTGCACACACGCGACTTTTACAGCGCGTTCACGACCACAGCGGTGCGAATTGCGGCGCGGTGAGCGTATCGTCTGTCTCTCTTTCACTCGATACTCGACGCGCGAGTGAGAGAGAGACAGACGATCCGCTTACCGCGCCGCAATTCGCACCGCTATGGTCGTGAACGCGCTTTTAGACTGAATGCAGCGACTAGACGCGTGGAGTCGCAAAGTCGCCGGTCGCCGCGTCTAAAAGTGCGCGTGTGTAGTGGCTCTAAGGGCCAACCCACACGTACCACAACCTCACCACATCGCAGCGTCAAAACGTAGTCAAGCAGTGGAATAGTGTCGCTGCAACTTTTTGTAGTTGCGTTGTGTTTCCGGCAATGTTGATACGTTTGCGTTGTGGTTGCGACGTGGTCGCGACCGATTTTGTCGGTATCACAGAAGTGGTGCTGACTGCAAAATGTGGTACGTATGAATAGTCTTATTCATTTCAATACAAATATGAGCCCGACAACGTGGTGTGGTTGTGGTGTGGTTGGCCTTAAATGCTAATCGGCGACGTCGCGTTGTGTGCGCACCGCAGTACATTAGTGGAACAGAGTTTTCATTATCCCAAGAGCCTCAACACGTCTTTGTTGCGCTGAAAAACGATCCGCCGCACGTGGGACGCCAGTCCCCTCCCCCTCCGTCCCGGGGGGGAACACATCGTCGAGTTCGTTTGTAGATTTACAAATCCATGCGAATAAAACCGATTGATTCCGCCTTTGAGCGTGTTGAGGAAAATTCTACATTTTTTTTGGTTATTCTTATTTTCCTTTATTGGGAAAATATGTCGTCGTATTTTCATTAAATGTTTACTCTATATTTTCCCCCTTAATATATAAAGGGAAACACTTTTTAGGGTTCCGTAGGCAAATGACAGAAAACGGAACATTTATAGATTCGTCATGTCTGTCTGTCTGCCCGTCCGTATGTCACAGCCCTTTTTTCCGAAAATATTGGGCATAGGTACATAGAACTGAATCTAAAAATATTTTTTATCCAACCTATATGTGAGGGATAAAAATAAAAATAAAAAAATAAAATAAAAATCTCTATGAATATTTCCCCCACTTGATGTTGCTACCTTGCCGTGGTGGGGGATTGCGAGCTTCTGTGTATTCGTTCTCCTCTATAACGGCTTGACAGGTAATATAAAATATTCTATGTGTATGTATGTGTGTAGGAGTGGGAATAGCTTATTTGTGGATTAAATATGATTGAACTAATAAGTGAGACGGCTGAAATACATGTCTTACCTACCGTACTTGCCTTAGGGTGCTAAAAAAGAGAAACAGGTTACCGGTACCGACCCGTACAGGTTTGTCGGAACCTGTAACCTGTTTCTCTACGTAAGCACACTTAATAGGTAAGACTTGCCTAAATTTAGTCATGCTAATTAGAACGCTAAATCATTCAGGCTGTCAGAAACCGAACTTGCTTCCTAATTAGTATACCTTTTAGGATCCTTGCTAAACTTTCCTAAATTAAGTTTCTAAATCATTTAGAATTCTAAGTTTCCTTAAGTGCAAATAACCCTTTCGCGAATGTGCTATTCTTCCACAAATGCTAAATCAATAGCTATTTACTACTGTAGGTACCTAGAAACTGGATGCTGGGTTTCCTTTCTAGATTTGAGTTACTGACTAAAAAAGGATTTTTAGAAATTCAACCCCCAGTGGATAAAAAAAGGGGGGGGGAGGGTGAAATGATAAAAAATATTCACAAGCTGATGCCTGAGACTTCGATCGCGTAGCGTAGTTATATTATAATCAAAGTGATTTGTTATTGTGTGCTTGCAGTGTGCCGAAATTCCGATTTCCCGTAGAAATTTGCGATTTATTCGCATTAAAAAGTTTTTTAATGTTGACCAGGCTTATTATCTATACACCACAAAAAGTTTTATTTGAATTCGTCCAGTAGTTTCGGATATTAGCCTAGACAAACAGACAAACAGACAGACAAAAAAAATAAAAAAACATTGAAGAGTGTTCTAATACTATTTTAACATATTTTATTAATTAGTTTTTCGTAAATATATTCAATGTACAGACGTGGATTTTACTGTTGTAAAGATATGACACAGGTGAAAACGCGGGGCACAGTTATTCCCTATATAAGGTTAGTCCCACCGTAGGAGGATATGCCACAAACATCCACACAGTCACCAGGGCGTGCCCGCACACATTGTCTCCATTCTCCGTGTAATGAAGGCGGCAATGAATCAACTCCGCCATATTGTTCGGCCGCAGGGTTGCCGCGAGAAAAATCGCTCCCAATTGTTTAATGTAGAGGGTGTTGCCAATTACTGAGCGCATGTGACGAGGGTTTGAAATATGGTATGCGTAAAGTGTATGGGTTTTTGGTATTATAATATGGTGTGTATGTAAATTGTAAACACCATTGTAAATGCATACTACAGCAAAATATTGTGTGTGATGCTTGAATTTTAATATATTTTACTTGTAATATTTTACCTATAGTAGTAGTAATTATAGGTTTTTAAAAATGGCCGCTATTGAATTGATACTGATATTGAAGAATTCTTTTGATGAGAATGAGATGTGGTACATAGATGAAACTCGTATACCAGATAACGAGTTTGAGTTAATAAGATTCCCCTTAATGTATTTCGCACACTTCACCTGATGGAGATGTACTGTTGAGAAAAGAGAGTAGAAAAAAGAAGTAAAAGTAAATAAATATAGGGAGTACTTATTTACTTTTTCTAAGTAAAGAAAAGAAGATAGAGGTAAAGGTCTTCGGTCTTGCACAAGACACGCAAAGTACAAACCCACTTGATTTATTTTTGCCCAGTAAAACCGTCTATACCAGAAATACCGTTAAGCTGTTCCACAGGTAATACGCGAGTACCAGCCCTAGCGGTTATTATATTGATTGTGCACGGAGCGGCGGCCCTGATCAATAACCATAAAGTAATTACAGAGCTGACGAGCACATGCCGTGTAAACGGCCAAATATATTTATTGAAAACGACACAGGCCAAACGGAAAATGGAGCGATACAGTTTTATGAGAAACGTATTATTATATTTAATCCACCTACTACGACGACTAAGAACTTTTAAAAGAAAGTAACTTAAAAGAAAAGGACAAAAATAAGATATTACCTACATCTTTGTGCTTACCTTTGTAATAATTCCTAAAAACAATAGCTGAGCTATATTTAGCTGTAGCTATTTTCGTCTACTTCCATGGGAAGCCATTAATAATTTTAATGTATATTAATTAAAAACACGTTTCACTGAGGGTGACGCTCCCCTGTGTATCAACGCCATAATATAAATCGTAAATGGATCACGGCGTCAATTCTGTTTGAATTTCGAACGTTTTCGCAACGCGCCTGTGTCAGTAACCTTTCCCGCGCAAAACAAAGCCAAGGCGAGGGAAGTGACCAATCCGTTTGAATGAATCCGTTCCGTTTCTTGTCCAATCCTGTCATTTAGTTCGCGCCAGGATATTGGCATTAGCTGTTGCCAAATCATGGACGATAATAATTATAGAAAGCAACTAATAGTGACTACAAAATGTTTGTAGAAGTTTTTTTAAAGTGCATGGCTGGCAAACCTATTATTGTGACTTCCGGAGGAAATCGTGAAAAATGTGCGAGCGAGAGTTGTCTTCATGTTCGAGGCGACACAATTCGACAATAGCTATTGATGCCTCGCTTCAGGAAGAACGCGTCGTCTACATGACGTCCATTCGGTATTTTAGGGGTTGGTGCAACCACAGGCAAAAAAAACTCAAGATACAATGGTGGAATACGGCACTAATCGGAAAACACTAGTGTACGTACTAGAATCAAATACCTTATCTCATACACAAAATTATATTAAATCTTCTTTATAAGCAACATCTTACCAACTGTGCACGTCAAAAATAGCCAATTGGATTCTACTTTTTTGAGTTACGAACTAAGTTTAAAAGCATAACTTAAAAACATCTTAAGTAATCACTTACTTGCAATAGTACAGCCTCCCATCCCTCCCGGTGTGGACGGTCCATCCCTCTTTTAGCTCAGCCTGTATCCTCTCCAACGCCACTTCATCCTCCAAGGCGTCCCTCTCGCATTTAGGACTCCCATTCCCTAATCTCGGACTCCCGTACTTCGGGCTCGCGCCCAACCTGGGGCTAGCCCCGACTTTGGGACTGACTGAAGCGCCATCGCTTTTGGGACTGTGGGTGAACCGGGTGAAGTTGGGACTGAGGTTGGGCCTGGTGTTGGGCCTGGGGCTGGGTAGTTTGGGACTGGCCGTGCCGCTACCAGACGTGGACGCCTGCTGCAGCAGCATCGCTTTCACATCATTTCACCATCTTCGAACTGATCTGTAAAGAGAAGGAAATTTGTATTTTTTGGTTTCGAAGAACAAGACTCACTTCGGGTCACTGAGCCAGTAGAGTTATTTGGTTAGTAATTATTTTTATAATATACTAGCTGTGTCCCGCGGATTCGCCGATGATTAATTTACTTCACTCCCCTTATGAACCCCCTTAGGAGTTGAAATTTAAAAAATCCTAACCCAGAAACCTTCGTAGGGTCTGCACAACAACTTTACTAAAGATCCTCACATAATCAAATGCAGTTTACGATTCTATGAAGGACGTGCACACAAACATTTATTTTTATTAATACATACGAGCAGATATAATAATGATAATAAGAGATATATGAGAGAATAGAAAGACGAGCGAACTCTGACGCCCACAGACATCCGCAACACCAGAATGCAACTGTATTGCCGTATGTATTGTGATGTCTAATTCTAGGATTACATTAAACCGCAGTGAGCAAGGAGGTGGGCAGAACAAGCACGATATTTCATTATTTCCTAGATACATTATTATTGTTAACTAGTTACGCCCCTGCACGCAAAAACTGCTGAACAGATTTTCATGAAATTTGGCACACACATAGAGAGTAACTCGGATTAACACACAGGATAGTTTTTATCCCAAAAAATGTTCTTATGGGATGCCATGAGATGATTTTCTATTTTCCACGGGATCGAAATCGCGATTTCACCCGCGTAAGGTGAAACCGCAGGGCGCAGCTAGTGTTAAATAGTTTTTGTAGTCGGAGTGCGCGCGTAGTAAAAAATCGCTCTAATATTTTCTACTAAACGCACCAATCAGCATAACTTCAAAAAGGTTAAAAGGACTAAGTAGGTATACGAATACATAAAACGAAACGTCTTACGTCTCGTAAAATAACAGCAATTTCTATACAGCCTACAGCCAACGTCCTACGGCAATGAAAACGCGAGTGTTAATTAAATATGACTTTCGCGATAAAATACGGAGAGCTCGGTGCTCACAATTTGCAATTACGCACGCGGAAAGCGCTTTTTCAAAAGCGAAAGGGAACAATTTTAAAAATGGCAACACCGACTTGAAACCGGCCGCAAAATGTCCGCGTCCAAATTGCTTTAAAAAAAAAAGAAGTTCCCGCGTAAAGCGTAATAGCCGGAACGCGCGCGCTAAATATTATGAATGGGGGATGGCGTTTGTTCGCGGGCTTTTTGTTTACCGAAGCGTTTATTTTTCGATTCCTCGCTCGGTTGTATGAGAATATTTAAATTGCGTCCTGGAGCTGTTACAGGAATTTTGTACGCCTTTAAGCTTGCAATCTGCCGTACTTTAAAAACAAAATTAATTTACCAGGTACGTACAGATTTTTTACCTTTTTCTATATTATTTTATGACGGTTTTTTCTCTACGAAATCTCAAGGGCTACTTACTTTTACTTACTTGCGTATTAGGTAAAGCCACAGTTCGTTCGCTGAATTTATACCTATAGACTAGTTATAAATTCAGCGAACGAACCTAGACAATTGTGGCGTAAATACTTAAGTACCTACCTAAAATAATCATAACTAGTAACATTCATGAACTCATATTTTTGCACTAAAATCGAACTCCAAGATTAGGCACTATCCCGGTTTGGAACTATTAACTGTCATACATTACGACTAGCTATATTAAATCAAATCAAACACATTATGGCGGACATTACTCGGCCGTATTCAAACCGGCTAATCGTTGACCCGGCACTATATAAAACGTCCAGCCGTAATGTAATACGGCGATGTCTGCAATCTGACTTCGACATCCACATAATCAGGGCTGGCCAATCTATCGATCGACGGTCGCTTCGATCGGGGCCAGTAAAACGCAAGAATTACCATAGGACATGCAAAATTTTACTTTTTTTTTATGATATAGGAGGGTAAACGAGCAGCCGGAGCCATTTTCATGACTACCGACGCCCACAAACATCCGCATAGAGGCTATACAGACGCGCTGCCCTCCTTTCTCCTCCCACCTCCATGGACCACCGGCCACTTCTACTTACTTTTTTTTTTATAAAAACTCATGAAGTATGTTAAAACTCACATGGTTTCATGGGTTGATTATAGCCAGAATCAAGTTGGCCATCCCTGACATATACAATAGCCGACCCGAGTTCTTCGTCGGGCATTAATTCCTCTTGGTAGGTATAGATTTTACGGATGAAACCAAATTGAGCTATGGCCTATGGAGTTAAAAGTACGTAGTACGTAGTACATTTAACTCGATGGGTAGCGCTAGTAACAAATAGCCTTAGTTATGTTGTAGCTTTCGGGCTTAATTTAAATTGAGTCAGTATTTCCGAAGATTACGCCCTACATAACCAACTCAAACTTTATAATATTAGTATAGACCTTTATCCAGTGTACCATCGTTTTCCTACATACCCGTAGCCGAAACGTACCCCGCAGCTTATCGCCGAGTACCACTCGTAACAAATTACATCAATAAACTTGCCACTTCGTTACTCTGAGTCTTAGAAAAAATATCGAGAACGAGGCCTTATCCTAAACTAACTTTATCCCGGGGTTAAGTCACGTTTTATTTCAAGATAAATAACTCCGCCATTGTTTTAACCTACTTCCAGAGAGGTTGTATGTATTGTATGTTTGTTCCGCATACCTTCCCCATTGCGAGGTAAGTGTTTACTCCCGCAGACACTATTCAAGCTTTTTGGCCTTTTTTTAGTTTCGACACCTACAAACATCCTTAACCAGCGATTACGCACGTATGCCCTTCAGCCGTCCTTTAGTAAGAGGTAGTGCTGTATACACCGACCGGCGGCGAGGTACCTCTCGCTTACACGATATCGGCGAAGTGACAGATGTGCTTTCGCGTTTAGTGCGGTGTGTAATTAGCCGGTGGCCCGTTTCGAGGGGGGAGGAGTAAGAAGGAGGCATACGCATCAGCATAATCTCTATGCGGATGTCTATGGACATCGGTAGCTATGAATATGGCTCCGACTGCTCGTTTGCCCATAATACAAAATTAAAAAAAAAAAACCTTATACTATGAAAAAGCCAATATCCTGAGACCCCCATCTACACCCTTACATGTATGTAAGCTTTGTATACTGTGTGTACGGAGCCTAATATACGAGAATGTGTACGCCGCCTAAAATGCATGACGTGACACGAAGGGGAGTGACAGGAGCGCGGTGTCTGATCGGGAATAAAACTGGCCGTACAGTGATTATCAATAAATGATTTATTTTCTCATTATCCTACAAAAGATATAAGGGAATCATACTGAATTCCATAAATTTGCTAGTTTAATTAAGTAATGTAATACAGTGTCGATCTACTAAAATATTGGAAGTAAAAACCTTTAATTGTCGATTTTTCTGTTTTAGGTTAGTAGATTACATCTCAATGTGTAATGTAATATTTTATCTCAATTAATGTGAGTGTTTAATTTTATAAGAACAATAAACATTTCTGTTTTAGATAAATCAAAATTGTGCGTTAATTGCTCCTATACCATCTTACATATTACATGTATACATACATATACATGTAAGTACTGTACACGACAGCAACAGCCGTCACTTCGCGCCAGTGTTACACAGACGAGCGGTAGTGCCTCCTACACCCGATACATTTGATTCGCCAAACACTTATTTCCAAGCTGCGCAAACATTGATACATCGCAGAACAGGCTCACAGCGCTGTGTACAGTGAGTCAACGCCGCTGATCTCTATAAATACATGGATATAAGCTGACACATATGGAATGAATTAAAAAAAATATCCGACGGCGTATGAAATGTCAGAACTCAGAATATTAAACAATAGTAGGCGGATACGTGTCCGTTCTAAACTACAAGCTCGTATAATGGTCGGTCAATGGATTTGGGTTGCTTGGTCAAAATGACTGTAATAACGCATTAGTTTTGACCGAGCAACCCAATGCAAATTTATGGAAAGATATGAGGCTCGTCAAGCAATGAGAATAGCTTTGGACTCAAATAGGGGTAGACCCTCTCCCTTCGCAGAACTGATATAATATTATAATAGTTGTGGTAGACTATTATTATTACTATTATCATGACCGGATATAGTATTATCTAACATAATAATCATTACATAGTATAAAACAAAGTCGCTTTCCACCGTGTATGTCTGTATGCTTAGATCTTTAAAATTACGTAACCGACTTTGATGAGTTTTTTTAATAGACAGAGTCATTCAAGATGAAGATTTATATGTATAAGAACCCCATTTTTGTAGTTAGAAATCCACACGCGCAAAGCTGCGGGCGGAAGCTAGTATCATAATATAATTTTCAATCTATTACTATATCCAGATATATATCCAGTGATATAGAGATCAGTGATCAAACGCGCGTGGGTGACCGCCCCACCCCCACACGTGGGCGCCATTGTTTGTAAACACCCGCGCGGCCGGCGCCAAGTGTTTGTACACTTATGTACTGTCGTTGGTTCATAGCTGCCGAGTCAGGAAGGCGGCAGTGTCGAGTGATGAAGAGCTTCTGGGTGGCGGGAGGAAAGCCACATACACGAATACGACGGGATAGGCAGGGAGTACAGAGTACTACGTATCACGAGCCCTAAGCACTTGCCTTGCTTTCTCCACATTCATAACTCTCTTCATACATTTTTTATGGTTAAGGGGCAAACGAGCAGTCGGAGCCATTTTCACTCACGCTCATTGACATCCGCAGAGGCTATACAGATGCACTGCCCTCCTTTCTCACCCCACCTCCACGGGCCACCGGCCACTTACACACCGCACGCGACAGCACAGCTGTCACTTTACACCGGTCTCGTGTAAGCGAGAGGTACCTCCCCGGTCGTGCCCCAATTCGGCTTCAAACATGCAGTGCGGCACTACCTCTTACATACACGCCGGTCGCGACGTTTACTTTTACTTTGAATGTACAGGAACAAACTGACATTTTCCAAGACACATAATATCTAGTCAATAAAAACATTTGCTCGGAAAACAAAAGCTCGTTCGGAAAGGATGACGCGTGAGTTTTCCCGACGCCATTACATTATGAAAGATTTCCGCGCGAAGCGGGCCCAGAACAAATAAGTGATTTAGGAAAGATAAATAAGCGTTTGTGGTACGTCAGGCCCCTGGTAAGACAGAGCTTCCCAAAGTTTATCACTTTGTGGAGCAATTTATTGTAATGTTTATTATCTGCGTTATTATACAGCGATACCGCCGCGCTTTTATCTACTTGAAAATTTATAAATTACGTTATCCTACTAATATTATAAATGCGAAAGTTTGTATGTATGTTTGTCTGTTACTCCTTCACGCAAAAACTGCTGAACAGATTATCGTGAAATTTGGCACACACATAGACGGTAACTTGGATTAACACATAGAATAGTTTTATTCCGAAAAAATGTTCTCATGGGATGCCATGGGATGATTTTCTATTTTCCACGGGATCGAAATTTACGCGAGTGAAACCGTGGGGCGCAGCTAGTTTTAGTATAAGCGAACAAACGAGTGCTCGGTGGCTTTTGGTGACGCCCTTAATCATCCACTTAATTGTCATGAGTGTTACTCTGCTTCCGCATTCCTTCTCCAATAGCTCACCAGATTCGCAAACCGCACGATATGCGTTAAGTAGTTGTCATGAGACTTGAAAAATTTGTTGCCACTTTGCGAAAGTATAATATGAGCGAAAGGTAATCCCTGAGGGGGAGGAACTAAATCTGTTACAAAAAAGTGTGTGTATTTTACACCACAGAACTGAAGTAAAACTTAATTATTGATTTTCATTACCGTAGTTACAATGACATAACATGTCATAGGGTATTTATATTTTAAATACAAAAACGTTTCACTTAAATCGAATTTGAATGACAACTTTCATTGGCCTTGCCCAATGTGTGATTTTTCTAATGGAGACGTTAGAAAAATCACACATCGGGCAGCCATGTCAAGCGCGCGTATAGAAGTTTTTCAAAAATACACTCCAATAATTTATAACTTTTTATAATTCAATGGCGCAAATAAGTTAATCTGACTTCTGACCTTGGTGGTCGTCACATATTATCAACTACAGGCTGCTCAATTTGCCAAGTTTTTGTCTCTAGGCGTATAGGAGAAAACTTGCGTCGCCCTGTGACATTGAGCACACTTTGGGAACCCCTGCCAAGAGATAAACTTACGGATATGTGTAACCGTTTTAGTACACTCTACAGCTTGTCAAATAAGTGACAGTGACAGCTCCAACATGGGCATGCGGTTTGCGTTTCCGGACGTAAAGAACAGATTATGTCATCGTTTGTCTGTTGCTAACAAGCCCCGGATTCAGTTTTAGGGTTCTGTACCTACGTCAAGAGAAAGAACTAAATTCTTATTAGATCATTTTTGGGCCGGTCACCTAAAATCATGAAATTAGACAAGAGATGAAATAATACAATGAAGAAAAGGAAAAATACTAATCTGTGTGTCTGTATGCTTAGATCTTCAAAATTACGCAAAAGATTTTGATGGGGTTTTTAATAGATAAAGTGGTCAGAGACAGGTTTATATGTATAATAACTCCATTTTTGAAGTCAGAAAACCACGCAGACAAAGCTACGGGAGGATGCAAGTTAGTTAATAAACTAACTTCTTACTGTTACTGATGTTCGTATTTTCCGATCTCCAGTTGACATCGCACTTAACCGGGTTTTTATCCCTTTTCTACATTATATTGGATGTTTAATCAATATTTCTATTTCTATTAATGGTAATCAAATTCTAAAGCGGCAGCTCTTAAAAAAAGTGTATGCTTTAGACCACACAACTGAAGCTAAACTTAAATATTGATTATCATCACCGTTGTTACAATGACATAACATGTCATATGCAATTTATATTTTAAATAAAAAAGCTTCACTTCAATCGAATTTGAATTTGAAAGACAACTTCCATTGGTCTCGCCCGATGTGTGATTTTTGTAACGCTCTCTCTAGCTTACTCCCCTAGCCAAGCAAGCGTATAGAAGTTTTACTTCAATAGTTTATAAAAGAAAAATGTAGATAAATAAACTATTATGGACTACGTCAGTCTCATAGATTATTATATATGTAGAGTCAGTCCCCTGGCACATCGCAAGGAGGATAAAGGATACGTGTGTGTAACCATTATAAATGTTTAACAACTTGTCAAACAGTGTGACAGTTCGGAGAAGTTTGGTACGTGGAGCGTGGAGCGTGGAGCACATAATATTGTGTCATCGTTATTCCTTTGTTAGTAAAACGTTTTCGACTGGGTTTTCCTGATTTCTCAGCAGGGTAATGTTTTGGAGTGTATGTAGATTATATATTTACATGTTGATATAATATGTATAGATTTCTATGTGCCATGCTCCAACCTGAAGTAATCACATATATACCCTACTAATATTATAGATGCGAAAGTTTGTAAGGATGTTTGTTACTCTTTCACACAAAAACTACTGAACGGATTTTCATGAAACTTTACAGTATTATAGCTTTCATATCAGAATAACATAATAAGGTAAAATTTTGAATCATTTTTGAAGTCCGAAATCCACGCGCGCGAAGCCGCTGGCGGAAGCTAGTAGATAATAAGCATCGAATATGCTTAAAAGGGGGTTCAGGCCACAGTTTACAAAACATGTATTTAAGTAAAGAAATAAAGATTTATTTATTTATTTATTTATTAAGAGTTAAATTAGCTATTTTATACGCATCTGCGAGAGAATGGGGGACTCACTTTCAACCTCAAGCCTATTTTCGTCGGCCGAGCACTCATTGCAATGCGATGAAGAAGAGTGTCTGTGTGGATGTCTATAGACAACCATAGTCATGTAAATAACTGTAAAAAAGTCCGAAAGAAAAAGAAATGATAACTCGAGTGAACTTAATTATCGAGACACGGTCAGACAACACAATATCTTGAATGAGTATCAGTATCCTGGCGGGTCGGCGCCGTGACCTGGAAAAGTCGGCGGCCCGTGAAAGTGGCCGAGGAATTAGCTCGGCCGTGGAAGTGACGGCTCCGGCTAATACCTACTTATAGGACAAGCTTTTAAGACCGTTTCACTGCAATTTCTACGTTATAAATGCTTTTGAGATATAATTTGAAATTTACACTAATACTAGTATCAGGTATCATATTAGATATTATAGGCTTGTCTTAGCAATTAGAAAACTATCAGTTGATAAACCTTAATCGCGTGTCATTTTTATAGTATACTGGCTTCCGCTCGCAGCTTTTCACGCGTGGATCTCGGACTTCAAAAATGGAGGAGGTTCTCAATTCTTCGGTTTGTTTTAATGTATCTGTGGTGATATGCAGGTGGTCCCTTGCCCAGTCACGACGCGATCTGATGATGGGATCCTGGTGAAGTTAAAGGAACTTCTCAAATATTAGGTATAGGCATCTCAAGGAAAGAACGCTGGCTCGCCGATTCGCCTAATAACATTTAACGACGATATTTCCAGAACTATTTATCTAATTGATATAGTGTACAAGGCAATTTGAATCTGCATTAAATGCTTAAGCTAACTAACATATTTATTTGAATAAGGATTAATACTAAACTAAAATAAATAGCTTTGAAAGTAACTTTATGTTTTTATTTAAAATATGGAACATAAAAGGAGTTATTGTAAGTCAACCGTAAAAGATAGAGATATGCTATCGTAGACTTATTATTCATTAAGATTTAGAATTCGCTAGTACATTACTCAACTATATCTTTGCTAGTTTACGCGGTGCTTGCGTAGAAAGCTCCAAGTCGGCATCATTTTTGCGATCTCTTCTATTATACTATTGCCGTATTTTTGCTAATTTACATAAAATCATAATAAATTATATACCTAAACCTTCTTCAAGAATCACTCCTATTTTTAAATCGTATAAAAATCCATTTGGTAATTTTCGAGTTTATCGCGTTCAGACAGACAGAAAGACGCGGTCGGGACTTTTTATATTATGTATAGATAAGGGATCCGAAAGATAATAAAATTAATCATCCGCATACATGTGATGCAGATCAGAAATTCCCCTCCTTGGGACACCGGAAACGAGTATTTTATGGTGTAGAAAGGGGCTTCATTCTTATAGTGGGCCATGTAAGAAGCATTGACTTATTAAATTTGGTTTAATCCGTAATCCTTGAAAACCCTGAAGTGGAAAGTGTATTTCTTATTACCTTAACGAATAAACTGCCAAAACTACACAAAATGATCTCCTCTTTTTCAAGTCGATTAAAATATGTGTTACTTTTCGTACATGCCAATGTTTTCATGATTTTCTACATCGACGAACGCTAATAACAATTATTCTAATATAAATTATAATAAACAAGTTAATAAAAGTCTGATAAACGCTGAAAGGCCGCTACTAAAATATAATTATGCAGTCATTTATTTGTGCGAAAGGATAAAGTTAATTTGATAATGTTCCAATTAATATTGATGGGGGTAATAAAGAGGCCCGCTGAGGACTGGCAATTGTCTACCCTCTTATCCGAATTCTATTTAAAACGGTTATGTAACCAGTGGCACTAAAGTGTTAAACACGTCTACAACTGTACGAAAATACAATACGTAATACTGAAATTACTAGCACACATTGATGCGATTTGAGGAGCTCAAAAGGACCATATGACGGATAGTACAGTCAATCTGTCGAAAAAAAGGCCGTGAAATGGAAAGTGGTGCCGTATGGATGAAACTTGTGCCATTCGACGGAGAATGATGGGTCATTTTATGAGGTCGAAGGGCCCCAGTGATGGCGTGAGCGCTAAGGGGCGAAAACTCAAAAAAACTGTCAAAAAAATTTTGAAATGTATTTTTCTCGTAAACTATGCATTTTACAGAAAAAAATTTTAAACAAAAAATGTAGAGGGCATTGCAATCTACAATTAATCTTATTGGCGCAATCATGTACAACCAAAAATGCACGAAGTAGGTGGCGCTGAAGTCACGAAAAAGGTGATTTTTCATATTTTGACCTACCTATTAGATATAATTTTTTGGTAAAATTGTAAATGGAAAAGTTGATCCTCTCATTGTTGTTAACAATTTTTATTTAAACATTTTTTTCATATTACTTTCCGTTCGAAACCGTTCACCGCACCCGAAAGGTAAGACGTATAATATGTCTACACATTCTCGTTATTACTATATCAGTTGCAAAGTAAACCTCAGTTTCATCTCCCCAGAGGGCGCTGCTCACTGACGCACACACCTCGGCATTCCCTCCAGCATTCCGTCCACTCCAGGTCCCAGGAGAACCGCGTTTAGCCACAAAACGTGCGTTCCTTCTATTTCGGGAACGGGACGAAATTTCGATAACATCCCGAAATAGGCGATGTTTCGTCATGCCTCCGAATACCACAGGCGCTTTAGGACGGTAGAGTATTGTTACATATTATTAGACGCATATTTACAAGCAAGGGACTGGTAAAGGTAATGATAATGATGATTTTTACATACCGAAGAGAGGAAAGAAAGAAGAGAAGAGAAAGTAAAAAGAGAAAGTAGAAAAGAAAAAGAGAAAAGAGAGCGAGCGTTCCTGAAGTCCCCTATTGTTGACAAATGCAAAACACCTCAATACCTAATGAAATACACATTAAAGCACGTACAGGTTTCTTATGGAAATTGCCATTGCGTTGTAGGCGAGTAGGCCGGCACGACCGAAGAAGTAAAGGCAATACCACAGGTTTCACGCAGTCAGAAACGGTTTTCCCAGAGGGCTACAACATGGGGTTCTTCAAGAGGGGAGTCAATAGGTTTTTAAAGGGTCGGGAATGCGCACGTGATGCCCCTGGTGTTGCAAGCGTCCATAGGCTACGGTAACCACGTACCATCAGGTGGGCCGTATGCTTTTTTTGCCACCATCGTAGTATAAAAAAAAAAGAAAGAAACCTAAGGTTTTGGCAAGACTGGTTGCCAATTTTTGATATTTAGATGATTTTGTTAATTTGCATAAACATCGGGGCAAAAGCTTGAAATCTATGAAAGATTCTCAGACCTACCGATGATACACAAAAAATTTCATGATAATCGGTCAAGCCGTTTCCGAGAAAGAACACAAACACCGTGACAAAAGTATTAGGTAGAGGTAGTGACATCGCGAATTGGCCCAGCGTGATTGCGGAGTAACCTCTCGCTTACACGAGACCGGCGTGAAGTGACAGCTGTGCTGTGGCGATTCGTGCGGTGTTTAAGTAGCAGGTGGCCCATGGAGGTGGCAGAAGGAAGGAGGGCAACGCATCTGTTTATCTCTATGCGGATGTCTATGGGCGTCGGTAGTCATAAAAATTTCCCTGACTGCTCTTTTGCCCCCCTTATACCATAAAAAAAATATTAAAATGAAACCCAAGTGTAATTGGAGGCGACAGAACCCAACAAAGAGACATGTCTCCGCAAATCAGATTAAGAGGTGGCGGAGGTGGGAGGTGGGAGGTCACTTGATCCCACTGAACCACTTAACTACGGCTTCCCAGCAACAAGTCGGTAACACTGAGGGTGCCGTTTAGATATTCTAGAACACTCGTCACGGACAACTGATATAGGAATTGCGGCGAAAATAAACACCATTGATAGATGTTTGTATTGACCCTACGGATCAGTAAGAGGTGTGCCACGCTACTTGCAGCCGAATGGGGCCGGTACGTCCGTGGAGGTACCTCTCGCTTACACATGACCGGCGTAAAATGACCGCTGTCGCGTTTCGTGAGGTGTGTATCCTATGGCCCATGGAGGGTGGGGAAGGATAGCAAAACATTTGCATAACTGTGCGGATGTCCATAGGCGTCGGTAGTTATAAAATGGCTCCGACTGCTCGTTTAGTGGCTGGCCCACTTGATGTACAGTTGATAGAGGTTTTTAATAAAACAGTACAAATAAAATAGCCTTTTATTGTACAAGATACAAGACAAGGAGTCTTTATTCGCCATATCAAACGTCAACGACTTCTTTTTAACGTCGGCCATCTGTCGTTGTTCATACAATAAGGCTAAACTGCCGCATATTGTGACAATACACGGTTCTATGTACAATACAACAAATGAAAATGCGTTGGTTTTAATGTGTTATATTCCACAATTGGGTACTTCTAGAAATTAAACGTCCTTTGGTCATCTTTTGGCTCGTTTTGGCAGAAATAGGAGTGTTTTTTTACGGTGCGCACTCGCCGACACCAAAAACACCGACAGATAAGTGATAAGAATTTTACTGTCATTCGTCACAACAGGCTGTCGGAGATGACAATAAAGTTCATCAAAATAATTATCGAAAATTCCAAGTGCGTACATATAAATCTATCATATTCATATTATAAATGCGAAAGTTTGTATGTTTGTTTGTTTGTTACTCCTTCACGCAAAAACTGCTGAACCGATTTTCATGAAATTTGGCACACATATAGAGGGTAAGTTATATGAACACATAGGATAGTTTAGATAGTTTTTATCCCGAAAAAATGTTCCTATGGGATGCCATGGGATGATTTTCCACGATATCGAAATTTACACGGGTGAAACCGCGGGGCGTAGCTAGTATAGTATAATTTCTCCACGTGCGTACATAAACCTGTCGACCTATTGATAACAGTATCTAGCGTTGTCAGGTGTGCCGATATGCACGGGACGTCCCGATTTTCAGGGGTCTGGTGACATGTCCCGATTCAGCCTTGATCGGACGCCGAATTGTAATCAAAAATATTTGTAGTTGTTGCCTTTGAATTATGTTGCATTTTAAATCTGTTGTACCGTACGAACGCATGGTACCATACTATACCATAATACCGACTATCTTGAGTGATAATAAACGATGATTTACAAAAATCTATTTTTCTTCTAGCTGTCCCGATTTGAAAACCATTCCCGATTATTTTAACCTTCCATCCCGAAATTTAGCACCTGGCACTGACATTTTGGTGGAAATTACTCTTATGCATACTTAATTACCTATTACAACAAAATATATTCACTGGAAAGTTTTGCTGGCGACGTAGTTCAAAAACCCGAAATCTCAGGAGGCCCACACCACCGACAACGTAGAAGGTGAACGCAACCTTTAACGGCTGTGTGAATAAACTAATTTGCTGTAGATCACTATCGCCGTGCTCAGCAGCCATAACGTTGTTTATTATCCATATTTTTTTTCTCACTTTTATGTAGTTTGGAAGGCATACGAGCATATACTAGCTGTGTCCCGTGGTATCCATCAAATTATCTGATAGATGCTGTAGGTACCTGTGGTTATTAGATGGGCGGAATTCGCCGGGCCTTCCCCGACATTTTGTGTCAAGTTCCGAGCCGGATTTGACTTCTATAAACCAAAAATCACGACTTTTTTTTCCAGATAATTTAGTTCTCCCAACTGGTGAACCTAACCGCAGGGTCCAGATGGTATGATTATATAACCCACAGCTTCGATCGTACGTACTTCAATTTCTCTCAAATGGAGCCAGTTAGATCAGAATTGGTTGTAAAAAGCGATATCTCTTGCACAGTCTTTACTCTATGTAAAAAGTGCTACACTTTAAGATTTAAAGACGTATACAAGATGCTAAGGGATAATTCACACCAAAAGCGCGGCGAAGCGCAGCGAAACAAAGCGCAATTTATGTCTCATATGAATTTCAACTTTATAATAATTACTATAATACTTATTATCGCATGAGAAACTCGAACGAGTCGCGCGGATTCGAGCGACTGCGCGAGGATTCGCTGGAATCCGCGCTGAAGTCACGAGAATTCGATAATAAGTACTACAGTAGTGAAAATGAAGTTTAAATTTATATGACACTGAAAATGCGCTCCGCTTCGCTGCGCTTCGCCGCGCTTTTGTGTGTGAATTGACCCTAAGGTGAACGAACTCTCCGGTAGTAGTGCCTAGCTGCATTGCATCTGACATGGGCGGGCACGAGCGGGTGGGTATCTCGCTAACACTATACCTAAGTGACAGCTATGCAGTAGACAGGAAACACACACACAGTGTAGAGTTAGACACCTTAGAAAGAGGTAGTGCCACACTGCATGCTTGCATGCAGTCGAATTGGGCCGGCACGACCGGGGAGGTACCTCTCCCTTACACGAGACCGGCGTAAAGTGACAGCTGTGCTGTCGCGTTTCGTGCGGTGTGTAAGTTAGCCGGTGGCCCACGGAGGTGGGAGGAGAAAGGTGGGGTAGCGCATCTGTATAGTCTCTATGCGGATGTTTGTGGGCGTCAGTAGTCATGAAAATGGCTCCGACTGCTCGTTTGCCCTCCTATACCATAAAAAAAAAAAAAGAGTTTTGTGCGGTGTGTTAATTTTCCGGTGGCCCATGCAGGGAGAAGCAGGAAAGAAGGCAATGAATCCTCATATCTATGCGGTCGTTTGCTCCCATGTCATTAAAAAACTCACTAATTTAAACTCTTACATACAAAAATTTCATTTTCATATCGAAATCACTTAATTTTATTTAAATTTGCTCAAATTACGTGTAGGTACATTTTATTTTATAATTCTCCATAACAGAGGCGTGGGACGATATAGGCGAGTGAATTTTAAATTGTTGTTTCGAAAAGCAAACTGAGTCATTGTGATGATTAAGAAACTATCTAGTGTGACTTCTTTTTATTATTTTTATAGTATGGGGGCAAACAAACAGCAGAACCTTTGACTACCAACGCCCAAAAACATCAAAGCACTTATACGAATACGTTGCTTCCCTCCCTCCTTCTCCCTCCAAGGGCCACCGGAAACTCACGCACCGCACACATGACAGGGCAATTTTATTTGACATATCAGAGATGTCAGCTCGGATATCGAGGATCTACCAATATGAAAATGTTCTTTCTAATTTTGACAACATAACAAGTCAGAAAAACATGCGGAGTCAATATTATAATTATTTCAGCATTTTGTCTTATAAAGCATCACTTCACGTCGATGTTACGTAAGCTAAAGCGCCCTTCGTGCCGGTCGGGTCCGGCTGCAATGCTGCATTTTCTCCGTAGCCATTTGCAATCACTGCTAACTCGGAACAAATCAAACCAACTGACATCAGACTGCGCCGCCTGCAGCGATACTGTTCTAGAACAAATTAAACTAACTGCAATCTAGAGCCAAATTAAAGCTACAAGCTCACGTATTGCACAAACATGAGCTGGTTGCGCGTGGGTGTGCGGTACCGCGGCGCCTCGCGTGGGCGCGAACATATACTCGCTGATATTGATTACTGATTTGTACATGTGCAGTATTAAGACTTGCTATTGTAGCTTTGCAGCTTAATCTGGCCGGCACGACCAGGGAAGTGCTTTTCTTCAACGTTTCTAAGAGGTAGTGCCACACTGCATGCTTGCATGCAGTCGAATTGGGCCGGCACGACCGGGGAGGTACCTCTCGCTTACACGAGACTCGCGTGAAGTGACAGCTGTGCTGTCGCGTTTCGTGCGGTGTGTAAGTAGCCGGTGGTCCATGTAGGTGGGAGGAGAAAGGAGGGCAGCGCATCTGTATAGCCTCTATGCGGATGTTTGTGGGCGTCGGTAGTCATGAAAATGGCTACGGCTGCTCGTTTGCCCTCCTATATCATAAAAAAAAACGTAATACCGCCGCAAAGTGATCCTATGCTGTCGCCGTTTCCTGCCGTTTGTGAGTTTCCGGTGGCCCAATGGAGGAGAGGAGGGACGTACAACAGGTGCATTTCAATTGTGCGTCATTATCGGGCTCCGGCTGCTCGTTTGCGCCGTTATATAAAGTTATAGACTTTTTTTTTTTTTTATGGTATAGGAGGGCAAACGAGCAGTCGGAGCCATTTTCATGACTACCGACGCCCACAAACATCCGCATAGAGGCTATACAGATGCGCTGCCCTCCTTTCCCCTCCCACCTCCGTGGGCCACCGGCTACTTACACACCGCACGAAACGCGACAGCACAGCTGTCACTTTACGCCGGTCTTGTGTAAGCGAGAGGTACCTCCCCGGTCGTGCCGGCCCAATTCGACTGCATGCAAGCATGCAGTGTGGCACTACCTAACTTTTATAAATGTTAACGTCATATGACTGTTTCGTCAAGCGTTGAACTACTAGAGAAGCGGTGCCGTCAAATAGCGGCCGCTAAGTGGCGGTGGTGGTAAATGGTGGTGGTAAGAAGACGCAATACATTTACCATATGAACATTCGTTATGATGCTAAACTGGCTCTTTAGGAGACTGTAACTTAGTTTACGTAGGCAACGTTCTAGTGACGTCATTAACTGTTATATTTTAGCTACATTATGACGCAACCTCTGTCCCGGGAAAACTTAGCTAACGCCGGGTAAAATCCAATTACATTTCTTTTTAAGATTTTTAATGTAATTTCGGATTTTATCATATTTAGTAGTTTTTGCAACAAAATAGCAACAAAGATGACTTTAATATCAAAGTGGCATATTAATAGGATATTAGTTGAGGCCTCGTACAAAACTATTTAATATCGTACACGTTCTGTTAGAAAGCTTTATACACAATGTGGATGCCTGTACGACTACAAACACGGTAAGTAATTACTGAAGGTGCTCCAGCGTCCTAGATCAGAGGAATATACAGTTTGTGCTAAAATATACAACTATGCTTATCTATACTAATAATATAAAGCTGAAGAGTTTGTTTGTTTCTTTGAACGCGCTAATCTCTAAAACTACTGGTCCTATTTGAAAAATTATTTCAGTATTAGTTAGTCCATTTAGTCAGGAAGGTTAGGTATAGACTACTTTTTAAAGGACTGCGGTAAAAAAAATGGATTCACGCAAACGAAGTTGCAGGCGTCCGCTAGTTGGTAATACATGGACATACTACATTACTAGGTAGATAGATAGACAGACAGATCTGTATCCAATGCAAATAAAACAAAAGTACAAAGATTACAAGAAGGAACATTTGGTATCTAACACAAATTATCATTTTGGTAAAAAATGACTTCAAAAACTACACTTTAAACATACTGACAACATAATTACAATAATAAATAACAACTTGGAAATACTTCAACTACATTGATGTGTAGGGTAGTGCTTAACAGTCTTGTGGCACTGTTCTCCGTGTCATCTAGAATAGGGATCTGGCGCATGGCGTGGAGAAGTATTGTGTTGTTGTTTGGACCGTGTAATAATTGAAGGAGCAGTGATGGCTAAGTTTGAACTACAAGCGGGGAAATCAACGTGAGCGGAGAGTGTGGAAGAAAATTTTGGATCTAGTAAAGGCGACGAAAACTAGTGACTGACCTCGGTTGTTGGTTTCTGGTTGGGGGGTGGCGAGAACAATACTTAAACAGGCTTATAGGTCCGGATTCGACTTCGATCCAATAAGACAAGGCTCGCCGAGGCAGGCGTCCGTCACTCGCTCGAGGTCGCGCGTTTTATACCTACGGCTCGGGCTATCTTCGAAGATATCGGCGACACAGGGCCGTCGCACGCTCGCGCGTTCACATAATATTGT
>LUGF01053803.1:47488-66083 GCA_001625245.1 Calycopis cecrops
GAGATGGACGAGCCGCAGGGGTTTAGTGGGTAAACCGGCACACGGCCGGGAGTCCCACACTCCTCGGCCCCGAGGGCTGGTGCGTAACGCATTCCCCTGCGAAAAAAAAAGAAAAAGAAAAAAAAGGTTATCCCATGCTTAGTACACCGTAAGGACGCGTATATATATAGTATACCGTACAAGTAGGTATTTTAATATATATTTTTACTAGCTGGTGCCTGCGTCTTCGTTCGCGTAGCGGAGTAATATTATAATCAAAGTGATTTGTCATTGTTTGCTTGCAGTGTGTCGAAATTCCGATAACCCGTAGGAATAAGCGATTTTACCGTAGTATAAAGTGTTTTTGATATTGACCAGGCTTAGTATCTATACACCACAAAAAAATTCATTCGAATCCGTCCAGTAGTTTCAGAGATTAGACAAACAGACAGACAAAAACATTAAAAAACATTGAAGTGTTGTAATACTATTTTAAAATCGCCCCCAATTAGTTTTTCGTGAATATATATTCAATGTACAGACACGCGTATTTTACTGTTTTATTATATGTTTAAACTTAGATTGTATATTAGAAATGATATTTATGTTTTTTGTAACAGAAATACATAAGATATTCTATATTATAAGGACGCCCGAGCAGTCGGATCTCTTGATGACTCACGCCCAGAGACATGCATAATAATACAATACCATAGCCGTTGCTGAGAAGGTACCGCGTCAGCGAGAGGTACCTCTACAGTAGAGGCTCAGCCCAGCTGCAGTGCAGCATGGCACTACCTCTAACTAATGAACAAACATATGGTCACCGCACAATTTTCAACTCGGAAAGGGATCGTACCCGTATCACCTCGAGCCGTTCAGTATTCTTTGTATGAAACTCCATACTGCAACGTACACTAATGGGAACTGTAAAGTAATCGCCATACCTCGAAAAGCGTAGGCAATACCGTGCCGATCCCTTTCCGAGTTGATAAGTGTGCGCTGACTATTACTCGTATAAAAGTTAAATTTAATGGGATTCGAACACTGCTTGTACGTTACTAACGCCGTCAGCTTACAAAATTAAAAAAACCGGCCAAGTGCGAGTCAGACTCGCACACCGAGGGTTCCGTAGGAACGGGAGGTATGATCAAAAGTAATAGACGTTGAGAAAATTACACTTCCTTGCGACAAACTTATATATGCGGGTGCTTGCATACATTTAGTATGAAACGAACTACATGCATAAGTTGGTAATGATTTTTTCAGTGATATAAATTTTATTTACCAATTTTTAGATTTATTCCTATATGTACACTGTAAGGTCTTACTTCTTGCCAAATTTCAGAATTCTAGCTCAACGGGAAGTACCCTATAGGTTTTCGAAAAAGTGCGTTTTCATACAAAGTTTGTGCATAAATGGCTATAACTTTTTATTGCGTTAACTTAGAAGTGTGATTTTTTCAAGGCATCAAGACGTAACTAACCTCCGTATTTGACAAGGATTTCAGCTTAATCCCTTCAAGCGTTTTAGAGAAAAAGGTCTTGACAGACGTACAGACGGACAACAAAGCGATCCTATAAGGGTTCCGTTTTTTCTCTTTGAGATACGGAACCCTAAAAAGGGCTCAGTCCGCCTCTTTGTGAGTCCACCTCTTTGTGACTCCATCAAGGCAGCTTTAGTTCCCGTCCCCAATCCCGGCATCGAACCCCCGATATATCCGGATGCCGGAGTCCCGACAATGAAAATCTACATTCGGAATAAATCAATCAGTGCACACAATAAAGGGGATAACAAAAATGTGTGTTGATATGAGAACCCGGCGGGTCTCGGCCAGCTGTAGGGTTCCCACAAACTAAAAAGTACCCTTTCAGACTTTCGTCGTAAAGGTACTTTTTTATAACATAGAAAGATAAACAAGAATCTTTTTAATGATTCCGACGCCCAAAGACATCCGCATTAAGGTTATACTTTGCCCTCCTCCCCCTTTCTTCCTTCATGGACTACCGGCTACTTACACACCGCACAAAACTCGACAGCACCGAGTCGCTTTAGGCCGGTATCGTGTAAGCGAGAGGTAGCCAAGGGGTACGTACGTACCACTCGCCTACGGGGGAAGCTCCAGGTGTTCCTCCCCTTCCACTTACGACGCGGGCAATGGGAACGGATGCCACATCCACTGCCCTCGTCCTTGGGTCGCCCGCCACACAAGCGCCGGGCCCTCCAAGGGAAAAGCGTGGAGCTCTCCTTCAAGAGCTAGGCGCGCCTGAAACACAACGGCGCGCCTTACCTCCAAGGCCCTCATCCCCAGGGCGACGGAACAATCCCAAGACCGCCACCCCGGTGCAAAGCCTTAGCCGCACCTCACAGGCATCGACCTCCCACACCCAGCGGCGGATCTGCTCTTAGGCCGCCGCAAACCTCCAAACGGCCGCAGAGGACAGGGAGGACGCCAACGACACACCGCATCTCCTCTTCCTCTGCGGCTCCACCGCCGACGCATCTGACGGTGTGACCCCGTTCGGCCGGAAGACACGGCGAACAGCAACGACATACCAATACACCTCTTGCTCCACGACACCTCCTGGCTACAGAGGGCAGAAAACTGCGGCCCCCGCGAGCGGGCCCATGGTCAAGCCCACTCGGAGCGTCCCCTCCCGGGATCTTGACTTCACCGTGCCACGGTTACAAAGCCCCCTCACCACGACAAGGTGGAGATCCGTCGATGGGGCGGGTACATGTAATAACGTGTGACATCAGAACATCTGCCATCGCAGTCCGCCCGTGACCATCGTTGCTGTAAACCTTTGTAGTTTTATAAATAAATAATAAATATAAATATTTGTGGACTTTACACACCACGTTAGCCTAGCCCCGTGCTAAGTGCCATTAGGACTTGTGTTACGGGTACTAGACAACGGAATATAATTATTATTTAATATGTTTTATAAATTTAAGAAATTTTAAATATTGTAAGATTTTTATTATAGAAATACATATAATACATAATATAAACATCCATGACCTAGGCGGGATTCGAACCTGCGACCCCTGGCGCAACATGCTCCACTTATCCGAGTTCTGTACCACTGCGCCAGCCTGGTCGTTGTTATTGTAAAGATCTTTTTTTTTTTAATTTTTTTTAATCCTGAGAAGGATCCAAGAATCCTGAAATCTCCGAACAAAACCTGGGCCATGGTAACCCTAGCCAAAGCACAATTTGGGCCACGACCCGTATTTTACAAACAGCAATCCCGCTCTATCGGTATCCCATCCTCTCGTTCCGGGATAGCTATTAGTTCGTACCCTTCGCTGTCGCCCTAATTTACCTTCATTATGTTAAGTTTCCCATTGATTAACCTGCAAATGTCTCTGTAACTCCTGCACTAGTTGTAGCCCGCGGTTACGATTGAGTAATGTTCTAAACAACAAAAACAACTACAACAACACATCTTCACCCTAGTTCCTTAATGAGGTAATGACACAGGTAAAGCTACTATAAGAAGCTTCTGAGAAAAGGCAGGGCTATTCTAGCAACTGAGGAGGTACCTCTCACAAAGCAAGGAACTATAAGAGAGAAGCGATTGCCAGTTTGTCGCAATTGTTTTCGTTTGTTGCCAGATTATCCTGTATGGCAAACAAGGTCAAATAAGCCTTTAGATAGCTAGCAACGCCCAGAGACATCCGCAAATTGTTGAGCAGAGTTACCCTTCTACGAGTCAGCACTCTCAAGCTCACAAGCCGCACGAGCGCGGCGTGTAGCTGTCACCTTGCGGCCGTGTTATGTGCGTTAGATGTACCATCCTGGTCGTGCCGGCCCAATTAGGCTGCAAATCAAAATACTAATATCTGAGGAACTTACATATCACGTTAGTCTAGTCACTCTAGCCCCGTGCTGAGTACCGTAAGTTGTGTTGTCAACGAAAATAGGTATATTTAATACTTTTTATACTTACATATATTAAAAATTTGTATTACATAAATGCATGCGCGATTCGAACCCGCGCTCTATGGTGCAACAGGCTCGATTTACCCGAGCTACTACACCACTGCGCCAGACGGTCGTCATGTTCTCTTTTACCATAAAAAAAAAAAGAAATGTATCTGTCTCATTTCTCTCTCGATCTCTATACTTTTACTGTATAGGAGGGCAAAAGAGCAGTCGGAGCCATTTTCATGACTATCGACGCTCATAGATATCCGCATAGAGGCTATACAGATGCGCTGACCTCCTTTCTCCTCCCACCTCCATGGGCCATCGGCTACTTACACACCGCACGAAACGCGACAACACTACTGTCACTTTCAGTCTCGTGTAAGCGAGAGGTACCTCACCATGACGGCCCATTTCGGCTGCATGCAAGCATGCAGTGTGGCACTACCTCTTACTAATATGACACTACCTCACCTCTCGCTCTCACTAAACTAGTGTTATTGTCTCATATTATACGATACTATATTTTTAGATGCAGCTCCAATTAGACAGAACGGAATAAAATTTCACCAAATTCTACGTACCTATACATTTTTAGAGTATCAACCTAACTATACAGATTTGAACGAAATTTCACAAAACTCTGTCGCGAGCTAAACTAGTTAAACCCAATTTAACATTAACGTTTAACTTGCAGCGTGTTAACTCGCAGCCGAAAGTTAAGCGATACGTTTCAACGTTTATAGCATTTAAACTTTTAACTACGAGTGTCAATTAAGGTTAATTCGCCGTCCAAAATAACTGGCGCGTTTAACAGCCTGGTTATAAATAACTGTGAGCTAAGCGACAACGTATGTTTGAGGACTACGTGTAGGCGTCGGCGTTTTTTTAATAGGGAGGCAAACGAGCAGTCGGAATCATTTCTGTGACCGACGCCCGTAAACATCCGCACAGAGGGACAAGATACGTTGATTTCCTTTTTCCTCCCCCGTCCATGGATCACCGGCAACTTACACACCGCACCAAACGCGACAGCGCAGCTGCCACCTTACGCCGGTCACGTGTAAGCGAGAGGTACCTCCCCAGTCGTGCCGGCCCAATTCGACTCCAATACAGCGTGACAGTACCTCTTACTGTGATTTAAGGAATTTAATTTAAGAAAATAATGAAAATTACTTAAGATTAGATATTTAGAAAAAGGAGGTTACAACCTAAATACCATCCATATGTATACCTACATCTTTCAAGACCAAAATCTACAGGTTACACGATTACAGGTTTGGTCTTGAAAGATGGAGAGACGTGAGAAAAGTGGCTAGAGATGTAGATCTAAAGCCTGAGCTCAGTGGAAGCTTTAGTTAGAAGCCTATATCCAGCAGCAAAAACAGTATAAGACATGTGAGATTCCAGTGGCACATTAGTAGGGAAGGGGGAAGGTCTCTGCATGAACTCTATTCGGATGTCTATGGGCGTCGGTACTCGCTTATGTTATAAAAAATGCAAATAGCCAAAAACAATATGCCATACAAAAATAATTTTATCACGATGACTGAACCCTCATCATGTTAAAATTCAATATCGCGAGTTGCGGAGTTTCGCGAACTAAAAGCGATAAATGGACGAGTTGTGATGTGCCGAGCTACATTCGAGTACCAATTAAGATCGAATCAATACTCGAATATAAGGTCCAAGTACTGATAGTCTTCAAATACTTATCTATCATAATATATCAATAAAAATGATACAGAATTGTAATCATCATAGTGTCAATATTCAACAATCCGATGAAGATGTGTTGGTCTTTTCGCTTCCACAGCATAAGTTCAGGTCGAAGAATATTTTAAATTCAGGCCCGAGAAAGAAATCTTTTTGATACGAGTAGGTACTGAAATACTCGAATACCAAAAGGTGTCCCAACACTAGGCCCGCGAGTCGATGAGAGAAATTGACAGCCAGAATTTCATTACTGTCGAGTCGAGGTTATATTTCCGACGACATTGGTAAAATAATGTAATAACCCAAAACAATGCTCCTAAAATCAATACTTTGTTTTTTTTCGGGATAAAACATTATTTTTTTTGTTGTTTATTGTTGTTTATTTGTTACTCCTTCACGCAAAAACTGCTGCACCAATTTTCATGAAATTTGGCACGCACATAGAGGGTAACTTGGATTAACACATAGAAGAAGTTTTATGATGATGGGATGATTTTCTATTTTCCACGGGATCGAAATTTACGCGACTGAAACCGCGGGACGCAGCTAATTATATAATTATCAAATTTTATCTAAATGTACTTAGTGACAGGTAAACCTAATTATTGACGGGTGGGAGACGTTGCAGGATGTTACAATATAAACCGTTACTCTCAGCGTTACTGTTTCAGTCGATTTACTCCTAGTATTTTTTCATACCTTTATTAAACACCAATAATATTTAACGTGTCAGCAATACCATTACCAAGTTGGATATAACGGACGGCTGTTACCTGTAACAAATACAAAACACATTAAATATTGAGGAAAACGTCCATACTCCATAAGCAAAGATCCATCGAATTCTTTTACCATATGAAATATAAATGCCTGAGCTCTCAGTAGAATTCCTTCCTATTTCTATTAAACTGGACTGCAGTAGATGCGACCAATAAAACTTGTGGAAATTTGAAATATAGTAAATAAAAAAGAACCATTCATAATTAAGTTTATAAAACTGCATATGAGAAAGAGAATAGAAAAGAGAAATATTTTGATCTTTATATCTTTACTAGCTTCCGCCCGCAGCTTCGCCCGCGTGGATAGAAAATACAGTTAAAAAGTAGCCTATAGCCTTCCTCGCTAAATGGACTAACTAGTACTGAAAAACAATTTTAAATTGGACCAGTAGTTCCAGAGATTAGCGCGTTCAAACTAACAAACAGAAAACAAACTCTTCAGCTTTATATTATTAGTATAGATTGTAGGTTAATAAAATTGCGAATTCCTAAGATTATACCAATGATAGATAAATGGTTGCTCGAAAAACTTTTTTTTCAGACCTCGACCAGTATGCACCTATATTTAAAACTAGCTGGTGCCTGCGATTTCGTTCGCGTAGCGTAGTAATATTATAATCAAAGTGATTTGTTATTGTTTGCTTGCAGTGTGCCGATAATCAGATTTTCCGTAGTAAAAAGTGTTTTTGATGTTGACCAGGCTTAGAATCTATACACCACAAAAATTTTCATTCGAATCCGTCCAGTAGTGTCGGAGATTTGCCCGGACAAACAGACGGACAAAAAATTAAAAAACATTGAAAGTGATCTAATTCTATTTTAACATCGCCTCCAATTAGCTTTTCGTAAATAGATACATTCAATGTACAGACACACGAATTTTACTGTTTTATTATATGTATAGATAGATTTCAAATAGCGTTTTTGAAAACGCAAGTAAAGGGCAAAAAAAAGACCATTAGAGTGTATCATTACACAGCCACAACATATCATCATAATACTTAGAAAGTTGTTTGTTATACGTGATATATGTACACAAGATGAACAGAGTTAGTTGTAGAGAACTAAACATGAATTTATTACCTAACACCACATTTGTTGCTTAATTAATTAATGTATTTAACTTGGTGAGACTATTAAGAGTTTGTGTACAGATCTTCGTTAAGGTCATAATCATCACCCTCTATCTGTCTACGGAATATATTCAGTAGACAGGTAGACGTGTATTTTAATATAATGAAAGAATTTAGAAAAAAAAACAGCACTGATTTTTTACTAAAACATAACCCTTAACTATAGGGGCGCATAAGTCTTAAGGGGCCCCAGCGAGTTAGTCTTTTATCCCCTTATTAATAAACATAGAATAACTTTATTCAAGCATTAACCTAGTAATAAACTGACATCTGTCAAATTCAATAAAAAAAAACACTTAGAAAGTATTGAATTTGACAGATGTCAGTTTATTACTAGGTTAACCAGTTATTCCATGGTTATTAACAAGGGGGTTATGGTTACTGACATCCATAAACATCTCCGTCGTTCCTGCAGATGCGTTGCCCTCCAGTCTCCACCATAGTGCCACATAAAACTCTACAACCGCACGAAACGCGATAGCCCGTCTGTAACTTTGCGTCGGTGTCATGTGTGCGAGACGCAGCCTGTTCATGCATTGCAGCACGTCATTTTACTAACAACCTGCAGTATCTTTTAGTAAGAGGTAGTGCCACACTGCATGCTTGCATGCACACGAATTGGGCCGGCACGACCGGGGAGGTACCTCTCGCTTACACGAGACCGGCGTGAAGTGACAGCTGTGTTGTCGCGTTTCGTGCGGTGTGTAAGTAGCCGGCCTATAGAGGTGGAAGGAGAAAGCGCATCTGTGTAGTTTCTATACGGATGTCTATGGGCGTCGGTAGTCATGAAAATGGCTCTGACTGCTCGTTTGCTTCCTATACCACAAAAAAAAAAAATCTCCCCGCAAAAGCTACTAGTAGACTAGCCTTTCTAAGTCGCAGAGCTCTGAACTTCTCAACCAGATTTTTTGCAATATCGACACTGGAAAAGATCCCCACGTTGTAAGCGGATTACACGGCACCCCACGTCGGGGCCCCGGAATTTGTTCTAGAGCGCCGAAGCTCTAAGGTCCCTTGAACATATTTGTGGCGAAAATGGCTTAGAATGTTTTCACTTGTAGGTATTTCTTTTTGAATTCTACGTCATAAAAATCGTGTGTTACAATGTTTGTGGCCGTTCCGCCAAACGACTTGTATGATTTTTTAAAAGAATGACAATCACTATTCTAATAGCTTGTATAGGGAATAGCTAGAAAAGCTAAAATTCTGGAAGTTACACGAATTGGCTGCAGCATTAACTTTTTTATTTCATGATGAAAAATGAAGAAGAAGAATGAAGAAGAATGATGATGAAAAAAAAATATTCAAAATTGTCATGATCTATTGTAGAATTACCTAATTATTTATTTTTTTTTTTTTTTTGTTTTCGCAGGGGAACGCACGATACCCGGGAGCCTGGGTGGCTCTGAAACCGGGCCTGTGTCGGGCTCGGCGTTTGGTATGCCCTTACCGGTTAAACCCCTGCGGGTGCCTTCAGCCGCTATGATTATCAGAATTACCTACTAGTATATACAAGAGTATGTGTGTTTGTCTTTCTGTCACACAAACGAAAGAACGAATTCAGGTGACATCCTACTAATATTATAAATGTGAAAGTTTGTATGTTTGTTTGTTTGTTACTCCTCCACGCAACAACTACTTAACCGATTTTCATGAAATTTTGCACACACAGAGGGTAACTTGAATTAACACATAGGATAGTTTTTATCCCGAAAAAATGTTCCTATGGGATGCCAGGAGATGATTTTCTATTTTCCAAGGGATCGAAATTTACGCGGGTGTAACCGGGGAGCGGAGCTAGTGACTTATAAATACACAGCTGGTTCTGTCGTAACCATAGTGACAGTTTGTGGGCCTCTCACTTGGGTAAAGGAGGGCATCTGCAACTTCTGCTTGTTCACGTGGGCAAGATAGTATCTGTTAAGTAACCAAATTGCTTTTTTTCCCCACATTAATATAAGCGAAGTGCGAGTTGCACTAGCGTACGCTTCCGTACCAACGAGAGTCGCGTTTCATGCAGTATGAGTTTCCGGTGGCCATGGAGAGGGAAGGGGGAAGGGGAGCAACTCATCTGTATGGCTTATCTGACTTAATGTCTTTGGGTGTCAGTAGTCTTCAAAATAGATCCGACATCTAGTCAAAAATTCATATATTGATACTATCAAAAAAGTTCTCAAATTTCATGATTCTAGGTTCGAAGTACCATTGAGGTTTTCTCGATAAACATGCGAACGATAAAGTAAAACTATGCAGGTTTAGTTTTTTCTTTTAAAAGCCAATCTTTCCACCACTTCCCGGCTATATCTGGTAGAACTCATACAATTGGTAATAATTGTTGATGATGTGCAAATAGAGACAAAGAAGTGAAGAAGGTAAACTACCCCCTACTCCTGACGGGCAATATTTACCGCATTGTCTCTACACTTTGTGTGATGATCCTCGTACCGCAAAAAGATAGTGCCACAAAAACAGATATTTAAAAGAAATAGGGTAGAAGCACACGGAGAAAAAAACCAACTAAAATACATTAATTTTTACTAAAATATTAATAAACCCGAGGACAACAAATGCCTTGTTTTAATTATAAATCGATTTTTGTTAATGCAGTTAGTAAATATAGCAAAAAATGGATTTGTAATTTCAACAGAGCGATAATAAATGTACAGTGATGACGTCATAGACAATTACTAACTTATTTGCAATCCCAAGAACACAATAGTAATATTGGAAATGATGACGTCATATGTAAATACTAATTTTTAGTTCCCCATTTTAGTGTTCGTTTTGTAATTTCAAGTGTAGTGCTTTAGTTTTAATAATTCATGTAGCTTAGTAATTTTATCAAATAAAACACACCCCTGTTTTATTTGTTATAATTACTAAGCTACATAAATTATTAAAACTAAAGCACTACAGTCTACACTTGAAATTACAAAACAAACACTAAAATGGGGAACTAAAAATTAGTATTTACATATGACGTCATTATTTCCAATATTACTATTGTGTTCTCAATCAAAAGAGATTTTTAAGAGGGTTATTTTATTCATCATTATGGGTAAAAATAAACCACAGTGAGGAATAAAATAGCACCCTAAAATCTCTTTCGATATCTCTGCTACTCCTTGTACATATTATATCTGTTTTTATTTTAAATTACTAGACTAGGGTCATAAACTATTAAAACTAAATCATCAGTAATAGAGGTATTAAATTCTGAACATACTGAATGAAATATTTGTTACTGTGTATCTTATTTATTTGCCAAATTACAAAATACAAATAAACAATTTTATTTAAGATCTCTAGTGAGTTTGTCCATCTCTTTCAGTATGAAAATCAATCTACACTTTAAATTCGACACTTAAAATAACCGCTCTTCACTCTACACTATCACCACAGATTAAGTACTAGTTACTACGTAAACTATCACACACCACACTTTTGTCATAGAAATGTTCACAATCAACACGTCAACACAAGGGCGAGCAAACTCAAAATGGCAAATATGTCGTCGCGTGTGTCGCAAAACATATTATATTATTGAAAAAGTTACTTGGAATTACACAATTTTTTTTGTAATTCTGAGTAAAACGCCTGTAAAATCGAATATGTTTAGTAGATACGACAGAAGTATGTAATGTTGCCATTACTAATTACCATTTCTTGACTTTGAGTATTATACTTTCTAAAAACTATTAGTGACTGTAATTTTTTAGCAAATATGATTTGCAAAAATTACAGGACTTTTATAATGCTTACAATTATGTGTTAAAATCATTAAAATGTGTAAAACATGTATTTACTAAAACTGAACTGTAGAAATTACATTTCCATTTCATTTACATTACACTACGTGGTATAAAAAATAGTAATAATTATAAATACAGCAAAACTTTTGTAACTAACACTAAAAAATACTTTTTTCCTCAAATACAAAAAAGATTTTTAATTTTTGGAGTTTTTTTTTTCTCCGTGCAGCAGCAGAAAGTATCTAAATGAAATTTTCAATTCAATATCTCTATCAGAAACAAATATTAATTTTAATTTTGGATCATAATCATAAAATTATTTTTTTTAATTATGTCCAGATATTTTAGTAATCCTACCTATAACCCTAATCTGGACGCAGGCAAAGTTATCTCCATAGTCTCATCGGGAGCGTATGGAACCCATAACTCAATCAATTTCTTTATAAACGTTTATGAAAGGCCAAATGTGTTCTTCCATCGTCGACGTTCGTTAACAGGAATGCTATAATCGTGTTCAAATAAAAAGGCGGACGAAACCACGGCGCGCGCTAGTATGAAAGTATTTACCAAAGCAATTACCGAGCCAATCGTCCGCCAATAACATAAAGTAACTGGCGAAGTTAACCGTTAAAATATAGTAGCTATTATTTTGGCTAGCAAAATGTTTTTCGACTTGAACGCTTTTTTATGTTATAGGGGAGCAAACGAGCAATCGGAGCCATTTTCTTGACTACCGACGCTTATAGACATCCGCATAGTGGTTGTAGAGATGTGCTGCCCTCCTTTCGCCTTCCACCTTCATGGGCCACCGGTTACTTACACACCGCAGCTGTCATTTTGCTCCGGTCTCGTGTAAGCGAGAGGTACCCCCCAGTCGTGCCGGCCCAATTCGGCTGCATGCAATGTGACACTGCCTCTTACAAAACATTTTCATGTCTTCCGACGCCCACAGACATCCGCATCCTATGTAGATGCGTTACCCTCCTTCCTTCTTCTCCCTCCATGGATAGCTCGAAATGAGACAGCACAGCTGTCACTATACACAGATACCATAAAAGCGAAAGTGGTACCTCCGGCGCAATTCGGCTGCAGTGCCGTATGGCACTCTTGCTAAAATTACAGTGTACAAAAATGTATTAAAAAAAATTGCATTCGAGTGTAACTTCTAAACGCAACGCAATGTATGCTTTGGAACGTATCTACTCTCTTGTACACTTTTCTGTTTGGAATAAGATTAGTTAGTTGGTCTTCTAGCCCCTTATTATTAAACTAGCTGTGCCCCGCGGTTTCACCCGCGTTAAATTTCTAAGAAATTCATATAAACTTCATCACCCCATTTCACCCCCTTAGGGGTTTTGAATTTCTAAAAATCCTTTCTTAGCGGATGCCTACGTCGTAACATCTACCTGGATGCCAAACTTCAGTTTGATCCGTCCAGTGGTTTGGACTGTGCGTTGATAGCTGGCTATGTCACGTTTGAGTTTTATATATATAGACATTGAATAACTTTATCCAAGTAATAACCTAGTAATAAACTGACATCTGTAAAAGTCCATACTTTTTATGTGCTTTGACAGATGTCAGTTTATTACTAGGTTAATTTTTGGATAAAGTTATTCTATGTTTATTAATAATGGGGCTACTGTTTTTATCTAATACGCGCGTAAGGTAATCTCTAAAGTACAGAGTGGTATTATTTCACGAGTGTAATATATCAATGTTAAGCTCGTAAAATTATAACGGGCTGTTGAAATGCAAATGTTACTGCGAGACACTAAACAATGTTAACGAGTTTGCTCTCTTTCGCTGAATAATTTAACAATTCAAAAATTACCATTTGTTAATTGGTACAAGATTACTTAAAGCCACAGCGCACACGCTACTTTTAGCACCGGCGATCGGCGGTTTAGTCGTTTTATGGAAGCTGAATAGCGACCACTCGAAACGACACTCCCCAGTGCACGCTTAAAAACACGCACCGAACGCGGCGATTTAGTCGCAAAGCGACTGCGAATGTTATCTATCGAGCATCGGAGCAGTCGCTAAATCGCGCGATTCGCATACCGCAACTGGACGCTGTCGCTAAATCGTGATGTAGCATCGATGTAGTGGCAAAATCGCCGATCGTCCGTGCTTAATGTAGAGTGTGTGCTGTCGCGCTTAGGTTTAGCCATGCTGCATGGTAGCAATTGAAGGAGAACGGACGGCAGCTGTATAATGTCTATACGGATGCCTGTGTGTCGGTAGTCGTTAAAATGTCTCCAACTGCTCATTTGGCTTCGTTACTATAAAAACAAACTACCTACTCTCAAAACATCCATATTTCGACAGTTAAGAATTTATTTCGTTTCGATCCTGGCGACACAGGAGTAGCCGCGGTGGGAACGAGTTGTGGACCAAAGCCCGTTTTTTTTAAGTTAAGAATTTACTTGAGATGAGAGACAAAGATTTGCGCATACATGGCACGCGAAGAGGAAGGACATGTAATGGCGTAGCTGCAAAATCCAGGGCTGACAGGGCCGATGACGACTTCTGTCTCTGTATCAGGCCCCAGGAAGGCACTTATACAATTTGTAGGGAGTCATGAATTGCACTTTGGGGAACAAAGCCAATAAGCAAACCCCCGCGCATCTCCCGCGATTTGCTCTGTATGCCGAGAGGTGGATAGGAGCATGGGTGGTGGTGGGTAAGTTAAGAATTTACAAGAAAAATGCTTTCTGCTGAAAATTAATACGCGCTAAATGTGCTTTCCATTCTTACTCGATTAGGATACAACGCACCTCATACAAAAGTAGCTACGTATGTTGAGGATCGTAATCAGTCATGTCACGCGCACGGGTTCCCAAACTGTGGGAAACAACAAGCAAGTTCAGCGGAGTGTTACTCGATACTTTTCGAGTTGTATCGATGTTGCCAAGTCAATCGATTTGGGCGCAGATTGTGTTCTGGCCCTCTGAGGTCGCCGAGTCAATTTTAGAAGAGGTACGTTGTCTATATATTATTGTTGGCATGTCTGTCCGTCTTGAAACTGAATATGGCTGGCACTACCGGGTACGGGGTACCCCTTACATGACACCACAAGCTATGTTGTCGCATTTAGAAAGGCTGAGTTTTCGGTGTCACTTTGAAAACGATAGCGAATGCAGCCCGTCTACATAACCTTTTTGGAGATGTTTATGTGCCACATTACACCTTAAAAATGTTAAAAATCTAAACGGAGACTTATTTACTTAAATAAGGGTCTAAAATTACGAAAATAAATTTTAGGTCCTGTCCCTACAATCCTATTCATTTTCAGGCTTCCGTGCCTCAGCAGCAAAAACGGAAGTAACAACAAAAATAAAAAGGCAAAAGTAATTTTGGGAATCATAAAGTTGCACACAGAAAAACAATGTTTATTTAGTTTTCCCATTGATTCCCCTCTCTTTATGATGTTGCTGATGCTTGCTTGCTTATTAAAAACGCATTTCCTCGGTCCAGGGGCTGTATTCGCATTTCCATTGCGAAACTTTGTACGGCCTCAACAAAGGTATTAAAACAATGGCGGATAACCAGCCGGAAAATGTTTTCATTGAAAACTCGCGGATGGTCGGATATCATTACGGAAATGCAAGGGGGAAATAATGTTGTAGGACAAGAAATAATGTTGGTTTAAAAAATAAGCGTAAGGGAGCGTTCAAGTATTACGTAACGTTTTTGAAGATTTTTGAACCACCCTGCCCACTATGTAACGCGCTGTAATGTTGTTATGTAGCCACCCTCCCCCAGTTCTCCTAATTTTGCCACCTTGGAATATTATTTTTTTATTAAAAAAAACAATGTTACGTAACACGCTGTTCGAAAAGCCCCCTCCCGCCCCTGCAACGTATCGTAACGTTTTACAAGAGCCCCCCTCCCAAATCACGTAACGTAATACTTGAACGCTCCCTAAGAGAAGTCACTAAATTTTGATAGTCCCCAAACGTTAGCTCTATTTAACTTCCGTGCCCCAAACCCAATTTCGCTGTGTCCTCCATTCAGAAGAACGGTTTTGGGTACAAACTCTCCATGTGCCAGAATGTTTAAGGCAGTTAATGAATGTGGTGACCTAATCGATATACACTCTGAACCACCGTACAAAATTAAGAATATGTTATAAGGTCTACTGCCTGACCTACGTCAATTACCTAAACAAATATATATACCTATCTGCATGTATAAACACTAAAATACAAACACATACATATACACACATACACACACACACATACAATCACTCATGAAAAAGTTAAGTCTAGTGATACGTATTAAAAAATATATTAATTTCGATCCAGTGGAAAATATAAAAATATCCAATGGCATCCGGCATCCTAGGAAAGTTTTTTCGGGATTAAAACTATCTTATGTGTTAATCCAAGTTACCATTAAGTTATGTGTGTGCCAAATTTCACGAAAATCGGTTCAGCAGTGCGTGAAAGAGTAACAAACAAACAAACATACAAACTTTTGCATTTATAATATTATAATAGGATAAAGAAAGTAAAATCCCTTTTCTTACTACTAGCTTCTTTTATCCCTATTATGCCGTTCCAAAGTTAGCTGAAAACTGAATTTAAATCTGCGCCTCATTTGTTGCCATCAACTTGGCTCAAAACCAAGAACTTGTACTTCAACTTAGTCTCTTTTGGTAAACGTTCCATAAACTGGCAGGTTTCATGGGAGCCATGTGGCAGACGGGACATTTCGAGTTAATCTAAATAATACATGTCCTGACTTACAGAGTGAACAAGGCAAGACTAATCTACTGTACTTTGGTGTAATGGCAGCTTATACGACTTTCCGCTTATACACTTAGAAAGGATTATTGAAAATTTTCTGCTGTGGTGAAATGTGTGGTGGTGGAAAATGTGAAAATACGCAGGTCATTTCATGGGTGTCAGTAAGTTCTTTATAGATTTCTAGATATTTTAAACTACTAACGATTTTTTTTCAATTTTCAGCAGATTTTGTTCTTGGATTACACTCCTTACGAAAGGAAATAAATAAATCAGGTGAAAATGACACACATTTTTTTGTATCGATTGATCCTCAAAGGGTCGAATGAGCAGCTGGATTATTTTGCCATATAAAATCAATCGAGAAAATTGAATGGACATTTTTGAAAACTGTGGAGGTGGGAGGAGAAAAGAGGGCAGCGTATCTGTACAGCCTCTATGCGGATGTCTGTGGGCGTCGGTAGTCATGAAAATGGCTCCGACTGCTCGTTGGCCCCTCTAAACCATAAAAAAAGCTATGAATATGGAGGAAGCAACCCAACTAACATTTAGGTAATAAGATAAGGGGCTATATGAGCAGAATAAGCGAGTTTTTATTACCTAAGGTATAATAATAGCGCTAAAAATTGGTGGTATAGCGCTCTATAACACTCTTATAACTCTGGTTTGGGCCCACAATTTTAGCGCTTAAAGAGATTGAATAGTAATAAGTAGTGATAAATAAGTGGTATTAGGGAGTTATTGGAGTGCTATATTAGAGAATATTTGCACTTAAAGTGATTGTAAGGTAACATGCAGATTACAACAGCAACCTAAAGGAGTCAACGAGTTATATTTATTCGTTCCATTTCCCAATGATTATTCACTGCTAGTGGTTTAATGTATTTACTTTTCTTTTCAGCGTTGTTGCCGGTGACAGTGTAAGTTTTAAACATGGCGTTTATTATTATATCCTATATAGGTATCATTTAAATACCTAGGTACTGGTGTCACACTCCTAAAATGTCAGTGCGCTTGTAACTTTTCTGTTATAATAAATATGGTTTTCCATCTCAGTTTTGAAGCGCCTCACAATTAAACTATTTTTGATGATATTTTGATTAATATTACCGAGTCAGTTATTTTTTAATTCAAATTATTTACATATATAACGGTTCATGGCGATGTGTAATTGTGTATTAATGTAAAGTTATCCAAAAACATGAGTGAATTATTAGGGTAGGTATGTTTAAAAACGATTTTTGGCTTATGAAATTTTATGGGTTATCTATTTTAAATGGCGTCAATTTTAAATAACTTTAGGTTCTTGGCAACTTTGTTATACCTCATGTAGTGCTCATAAAGTGACAATTATCTCTTAAATGCCGTTTATAGTTACATTATACAGTTTTAAAAGTGACCAGAAGACAAGCTTACAGATTTAGCATGCATAATGATTCTGTGAATCACTGTAGCTTTTAGAGGTCTGGTATTATTTGCGAAAATACTTTATAATTATGTCACTATCATTATAGTAGGATAGGTTAGTTAGAAACGATTCGGAAATGACCGTTATATCGTCAAATCGTCATTTATACGCACTCTACTCCACGCCATAATATGCATATTACATCGGAAACACTGGCCAAAATTTAATATGTCATTGTAGAATGAATAAAGGAATTAATTAACGAATACCCTACTTTATTTACACACAATACAGTAAATAAGTACAGTTATACAAAGTACAAAATATATAGAAAGGTGTACAAAAATCGGGTTTATTTGCTAAGTCCTGTTGATTTAATCATAAGCCTGGCTTAACGTGCTACTGGATACCCAAATATAGCTTTTGGTGTCTAGAAAATATAATAATCGTTTTGCTATCACTAATAAATTCTTAAGGCTCTAAATATCTTTCCAGGTGATTTAAAGTATGCCACTTACTCCACTTAATAACATGAACGGTTAGTAACTGCTAACGCTAACCATACAACAACTTTAAGTGTTTATGACTTGCAACACAAAACACTTTTAGGGCACTAACAGTTTCAGCTAACTCTTATGGATCTATAGAAATGGATGGGTGGTATAAGGTATTTAAGTAGCTCTATTTAAGATCATCAGCCGCTAGCAACTGTTAGTAGCTACCTTATAAGTGCTTTTAGTGACTATTGCTTCTTAAGCTGGGTATCCACTTGAGGCAGCCTCGGACCGAGCAGCTGCCTCGACCTGAGGCAGATCTAGTGGAGACCGTGCCGCGAGTCGAGGCTTGCCGCGACTTGAACCAAACGCGGCGGCCGCGCAGCGAGCCAAATCGTGTCGGTAAATGGCCATGCTCAAAGACGCCTCACACTGAGGCGTGCGGTCAGTGGAGACGGACGTACGTGTGCTCGGACGCGAGCGACAAAATGGATAACGAGAAATGTATCGAATTAATTAAGTTGTATTAAAACCACCGACATTTGTGGGATCCAACTTCACCGCATTATTATAATAAACATTTGAAAGAAGATTCTTGGAAAATAATAAGCAACGAAATGAAACTGACGATATATTTCCTTAATC
>LUGF01053803.1:111854-125541 GCA_001625245.1 Calycopis cecrops
TGGCGG
The DNA here is from genome assembly GCA_001625245.1 of Calycopis cecrops. Classification (NCBI taxonomy): domain Eukaryota; kingdom Metazoa; phylum Arthropoda; class Insecta; order Lepidoptera; family Lycaenidae; genus Calycopis; species Calycopis cecrops. The sequence goes on from LUGF01053803.1 coordinate 111,861, forward strand.
GTTAAACAAGTTACTGATAAATAGATAAATGTATTTATACTGTGTTATATTTATATCTAAATATTGCATAATTTTAAAAGTAATCAATATAAGGAATACCCTAAATATTTAATTGTTTTTTTATTAAGTAATTATTGTAATTTGATTTAAAATTATTTATTGTTTTTAGAGAATGCATGGGCGGCGGCAGGTCATTCCAACATTTGGTGGCGGCATATCTAAAATAGATACATACATAAACATATACATATCTAGATATCATGCGCTTTGCAGCGTTTAGCTCGTCCACTGATAACAAACCGGTTTATTGTTTTGCTTCGCCTCTGTCGTGTGGCGGCGATGAAACGCAAAAACACCTATACATTTCAAATTTCAACCTATTAAATACCAGTAATTGTTAAAGTTTAATAAATCATGTGATGGGAATGCACATATCTATGGTTTTAGATTTTAATTCTGGTAAATTATTAATACTTATCAATGAAATTATTAAAATAAGATTCATTAAATAAATTACTGTGGCGATCTCGTAAACAAGTCGGGCCAATCCACCACAAGTTATTGTGAAGTAGTAAACGGAGATTTAAACCTCGAGACAGTAAGTCAGCGGGGCATAGAGATACAAAGAAAGATTTACTTCTGATATCTATGCAGCGGGGTTATGTTTACTACTCACCTGGAGTTACCCGTCAATTCATTAATTTCTGTTACACGATTTTGTACAAATGTTTTTAATACATGAGGTGACATGCGTAACGAACCCATAACGATGGTTGAATCCGTCCAAAAATATATCTTCGTGAAATTTAACCGTAATGATAATGAATTCACTAATTTCCGGTATAATCTCGCACCTATCAGAAGAGCCGCAGAAAGGTCTAACCTAGGTATGGTCTGCGCCTTTAGTGGACTGACCTTACTTTTAGTGCATAATAACTTGCGAGAAAAGTCCGAGTTATCTCTATATTTGTATGTATATACGCAAGCCCCGTAAGCATTATTCGAACTATCACAAAATATATGTAGCTCCGTGTTTTGTGTGTTATCACTGATGACATGACGTGGTACACTAATTTTTTGTAGATATTCTAACCCCTGAATAAATTCGTTCCAACTAGTTGTAACTTCAGGTGGTACTGGCGTATCCCAATCTAATTTACAAAGCCACAGTAACATCATTTTCGCTATGAACACAACAGGGGATAGTAATCCAAGTGGATCGTAAATTTGGGATATAGTGGATAAAATCGCTCGCTTAGTTAATGGAATATTAAGATTAAACTCAATGTTTATAATGTAGTGCAGCTCGTTAGCACCGCTACGCCAACTATTCCGAGCGTTTTATTCTGTGTGTGTATCTTCAAACATAGTGGGGTTAGATGTCTGGGTTGGACTTCCACTTACGAAGTACGAAACAACCACATTGTAAAATCCTTGAGGTTTTCCCGCATACAGTGACCAAACTCTGATAGCCATCATGACCTGTGTTCAAGTCGTATATGACAATATCATTTTCAATAACGCGTGCTATGACGTCATCATCTAACTGTCTTAAGCTGTGTATCGACTATGCGCTCCAAGAGAGCAAACATTGGCGCGCGCTCCAAACGCGCGAAATTGTTACCATCACCGATTCTCTATAAGTATAGTTTGTGGTTACCATTTTGGAACGCGCGCCATTGTGTTCGTTGGAGCGCCTGAACGCGGAGCGATCCGTTCCGTCGGGTGTCGGTTTTTTACCACGCATCAGTCGTGACTCGTGGCGCGCGCGCCAATTGAGACGGGTAATAATTTGCATTTTTTGTGTTTGTTGCGCTCCCATTATGAATAATCAAAGTTGTCGTAAATTGATACAGCTGTATGGTACAAAAGAACCACTGTGGAATAATAAAAGTTCCTCGTATCAAAATAAATTACTTAGAGAAGATGCTTGGAGAGAAATCAGTAGTGAAATGGGAGTCCCCGTGCCGGAGTTAAAGAAGAAAATGACTGTGCTCCTATCATCATACAGGAGAGAAAAATGGAGAATATCTAAAAACCAAATCACAGGCTCTGGTAATAACTTACATGTACTTCATTGTATTATAATTTTACGTAGATATTAACTAAACTAGGACTAAACAAAACTTTGTACTTTGTAGGATTTTTTTTAATATCATAGGAGGACAAACGAGCAGTCGGAGCCATTTAGTGACTACCGAAACCCATAAACATCTGCAAAAGTAGATGCGTTGCTCTCCTTTAACCCATCCCCCAATGGGCCACCGGCTACTCACAAACACGCACGAAACGCGACAGTAAAGCTGCCACTTGACGGCGGTATAAAGTGAACGAGGTACCTCTCCGGTCGTGCCGGCCCAATTCCGCTGCTCGTGCACGACTGGCCTGCTATGTTGAACGACCGAACACTGGAACACTTGCCACGCGCGCCATGCGCGCTTAGTTGATACCAATCGAATATTTGGAGCGCGTTCCGCGGAACGCACTCTTGGCGCGGGTGTTCACGGCACGCGCGCCAGGAGCGCATAGTGGATACACAGCTTTATACATCGCATACTTAAAAAGGAAGATGCAGAAAACCATATGTGACAGTATTTAAAGTAGGTAAATATGTTCAAAGGGTCCGTAGCCCGTAGGTGTCTCACGCCACAAAATGAGTTGCAATCTGACCTCTTGTATGAGAACTTGGCGGAACATTTTTTCTATGTCGGCGCAAGCTACATAATATTTATATTGTCGGAAGCGCACAAGGATTGAAAAGATATCATTTTAAGTGCAGGGCCCGGTAACTGAATGTAATTTAATGATTTATTACTTGTGGTGACTGCACACGCATCAAAACTACTCGGAGTTTGGTGGTTGTACTGCTATCCTTCAATACTCCGTGGTGGCATAGAAAGTAATTTGGTTTATCAATTTGATCTATACGCGTCATATGTCCAAGGGCCTCGTATTCCCCCTCGACGGATCTCCACCTTGTCGTGGTGAGGGGACTTAGTAGCCGTGGCTTGGACAACCACGGTGAACCAAGAGGGATCCCGGGTGGAGACGCGTCGGGTGGGCTCCGCTGGGGCCCGCTCTGGATGCGTCCATGGAGAAGGAATCGCGGACGTAGAGGTGTCTCGGCGTGTCGTTGCGTGCACCTTATCTCCCGCGACTTAACGGGGGCGCACCGTCTGATGCGTTGGCGGTGGGGCCTCAGAGGAAGAGGAGATGCGGTGTGTCGTTGCCGTCCTCTCTGTCCTCTGCGGCCGTTTGATGGTTGGTCCGCCGCCCAGCGGATGGGACCAGCCAATGCGGAGGTCCTCCACCCGTCTCTCTGAATCAGCAGATGGCGGCGTGGATTGGGACGACCGGAGTGGTGTGCTCCGTCGGAGCATTGGGACCAGGGTTATTAGGACGGGAACCTGACCCCATTGCACGGTTCCAACGTGGAGTAGGGACTGTTCAAAGGCAGCCGGATAGTCCCTAAGGAATAGGAGACCGGTCTTTTTTCTGAGGCCAGCCTCTCGCTTGAGGGACCCTGTTGCTTTCAGATTCGGGGCCCTCCAATTATAGCGGCTGAAGGCTGGGGTTTAGTCGGTAGGGGCAACCCAGTTGTCGAGCCCGACACTACCCGGTTGAGCCACCCGGGCTCCTGGGTAGCATGCGTAAAGGCATTCCCCTGCGTTACCAAAAAAAAAAGGGCCTCATATTCACGCATAAAGACGCATTACATACGCTTATGCTACGTTTAGGTACACCTTGGGCCAACCTAGGGTTGCCCACCGCATTATAATATATAGTATTGTCATAGTAAAATAGGAAAAGTAAGCTATCTAAGTTCAAGCTCCTCGTATGCCCTCTTTTACTATAACTAAAATATTTTTTTTTACGGTATACGGGCAAACGAGTAGTCGGAGACATTTTCATGACTACCAACACCCATAGACATCCGCATAGAGGGTATACAAATGTGCTGCCCTCCTTTCTCCTCCCACCTCCATGGGCCACCGGCTACTTACACGCCGCACGAAACGCGACAGCACAGCTGTCACTTTACGCCAGTCTCGTGTAAGCGAGAGGTACCTCCCAGGTCGTGCCGGCCCACATTTGCACAATGTAATGGTAACTTTACAAATTGAACATGATGCGAAAATCTTGAAGTGTTAACCAAATGGTGGTTTTTAAAGAAGTCACGGGAGGGGAAAGAGGATTGCGCAGCGCCACCGCCGCGCCGCCGCCGCGCCACCGCCGCGCCACCGCCCTGCCACCGCCGCGCCCGCGCCGGTCTCTCAGATGCCGGTTTCGCCCGCCTGGCCAAGAGATGACACTGCTGGACGCGCAGACAAATATCTATATTTCTTTATTCTAAATATTTGGTATATTTTTGTTTATGTAGCCCTATACTCTTCCATACTATTTCCAGCACCACGAAACCAGTTGCTAAATTGCTGACTTCCCAACTAACATTTAGGTAATAAGATAAGGGCTATATGAGCAGAATAAGCGAGTTTTTTATTACCTAAGGTATAATAATAGCGCTAAAAATTGGTGGTATAGCGCTCTATAACACTCTTGTAACTCTGGTTTGGGCCCACAATTTTAGCGCTTAAAGAGATTTAATAGTAATAAGTAGTGATAAATAAGTGGTATTAGGGAGTAATTGGAGTGCTAAATTAGAGAATATTTGCACCTAAAGTGATTGTAAGGTAACATACAGATTACAACAGCAACCTAAAGGAGTCAACGAGTTATATTTATTCGTTCCATTTCCTAATGATTATTCACTGCAAGTGGTTTGTATTTACTTTTCTTTTCAGCGTTGTTGCCGGTTGGTGACAGTGCCAAGTTTTAAACATGGCGCTTATTGTTATTCCTATATTTCATTTAAATACCTACTGGTGTCACTCTCCTAAAATGTCAGTGCGCTTGTAACTTTTCTGTTATAATATATATGGTTTTCCATCTCAGTTTTGAAGGGCCTCACAAATAAACAATTTTTGATGATATTTTGATTAATATTACCGAGTCAGCTATTTTTTAATTCAAATCATTTACATATATAACGGTTCATGGCGATGTGTAATTATGTATTAATGTAAAGTTATCCAAAAAGATGTGTGAATTATTAGGGTAGGAATGTTTAAAAACGATTTTTGGCTTATGAAATTTTATAGGTTATCTATTTTAAATGGCGTCAATTCTAAATAACTTTAGGTTCTTGGCAACTTTGTTATACCTCATGTAGTGCTCATAAAGTGACAATTACCTCTTATATGCGCTTTATAGTTACATTATACAGTTTTAAAAGTGACCAGAAGACAAGCTTACAGGTTTAGCATGCATAATGATTCTGTGAATCACTGTAAGCTATATGCTTTTAGAGGTCTGGTATTATTTGAGAAAATACTTTATAATTAAGTCACTATCATTATAGTAGGATAGGTTAGTTACATTTATACTAAGTGCAAAATACATAGAAAGATGTACAAAAGTCGGGTTTATTTGCTAAGCTCTGTTGATTTAATCATAAGCCTGGCTTAACGTGTTACTGGATACCTAAATATAGCTTTTGGTGTCTAGCAAATATAATAATCGTTTTGCTATCACTAATGAATTCTTAAGGCTCTAAATATCTTTCCAGGTGATTTAAAGTATGCCATTATTTACTCCACTTAATAACATCAACGGTTAGTAACTGCTAACGGTAACCATACAACAACTTTAAGTGTTTATGACTTGCAACACAACACACTTTTAGGGCACTAACAGTTTCAGCTAACTCTTATGGATCTATAGCAATGGATGGGTGGTATAAGGTATTTAAGTAACTCTATTTAAGATCATCAGCCGCTAGCAACTGTTAGTAGCTACCTTATAAGTGCTTTTAGTGACTATTGCTTCTTAAAGCTATAATTCTTATAACAGTAAGTTATATATGGTTTTCGACTAACTCTATGCTAACAACTTAGGTATTAATAAATTTCTTTGTTACTATTATCCGCCTTGAACGTTTAATTGTCAATCCCTAACACCATTACAGAGTTGAATGTTATTATGAGAGCTCTTGTAGACTATTTATAACCCTATAAGGCCTAAAAAAGTTTGCCATTAGCGCCAAAATGTTTGTTGGGTTCGACTTATTAACGAAAACATTATCTTCAAGATCAGAAAATATTTAATAGAGAATAGAGAAATAGTTTCACTTTAAAAATAATACGCTACATCTAGGGAATGCAATACCGGGATACCGGGATCCCGAAATACCGGGATCCAGCATGCCATGTGCGGGATTAATCCCGTTCGTAAAATGAGCGGGATCCCGCGCGGGATTTGCGGGATTGCAGAGAAGCGAAAATCTTGTATTACGTAGCGCACGGCTGCTTTCAGCTGCTGGTCATAATATAGTTTGTAAGGTTAGGAGCCGTTTACCAGATGAAACAATCAACACCTTAACGTTTTTAAGAAGTTATTTTCAAAATAATGTTTAGGAATTAATTACACGTGCAAGACGTGACGAGTAAAAGCGAGCTAGAGTACAGTGACAAAAGACAGTGCACATGTATTCACGGAGCATTCCTCTTTCTTAAAGGCCGGCAAAGCGTCTGCAAGATACCTAGTTTTGCGGATGTCTATGGGCGGCGGCAATCACTAAGCACCTGCTCTTTTGCCCCCTATATCATAAAAAAAAAAATACGGCAACTGTCGACACGCGGCTGTTGTCATGATGCAGCCATCAGATCCCATCTGATTGAATTGGTCGCGCGCCGCTCTGACAAAATATACAAGCGTGAAGCGATCGAAATGTACTTAAGGGTCAATTCACACCAAAAGCGAGGCGAAGCTCAGCGAAACGAAGCGACCCGCCCGGTAGGAAAGGCGCGCGGATTCCCGCGAATGCTCGGGAAGTCGCTGGAATCCGCGCGGAAGTCGCAACAATTCGATAATAAGTACTATAGTAATGAAAATAAAGTTGAGCAGACCGCTTCGCTGCCCTTCGGCGCTTTTGGTGTGAATTGACCCTAACAACAGAGCCCACACACTACATGGTGTAGACTGCCGATTATTTCTCTAATTATAATCTACTAGCTGCGCCCCGCTGTTTCACTCGCTTAAAATCTCGAGAATCATTTGTTATTTCTGTTATTTACTCCAGATTGTAATGTGTGCCAATTTTTTCTAAATGCTCATATAAGTTTTTGCGTTAAAGAGTAACAAACACACTTATTCATACTTCGTATATCTTAAACGAAAATGGCCACAGGTATTGACACTGTTTGCTGTTACATGAATTATTTAAACGATCATAATATAGCTTGGGAAGACGAACTTCGAAGCAGCAGTTGATCAGGAATGATCTCTGTTCAGAACCTGGGTTGAGTTTGACGAAGACATCTTTCTCAACAGCACATCTGTGAGAGTATTCATTGGCAGATAGTCAGCAATCAGCGGCGTAACTACAGGGTGGCAAGTCGGCCAAATGCCACGGGCCCCCAGCCGGAAGGGGCCCCCGGTCAGAGGAGCATCCCAACTAAAAAAAAGGTTCTTTTTGTTCAAAATTCATCGGATGGGTCCCTTCCGATGAATTCGCCACGGGCCTCCAGCGATGTAGTTACGCCACTGTCAGCAATTATCTGCGTCAATTTTTCATCGGTTTGATTACATATGCATTCAATGAAATCTTCCCTCTGTAAAAAAATATTACATTTATTAATACGAGTAAATAGATACTCTAAGTTTTCGAAAATTCCATTTTAATTGGTAGTTATATAAAAAAGTTATTAGTTATCAAAAAGACACAAGAATACTAAAGTGTAGAGCGCCTAATAATAAAAAGTAGGTACACGAGTTGCCTACTGGGCTTAGGGTGCTCACATAGAGAAGCAGGTTACCGGCGCGGGCGCCGACAATCGGCCTGTAGTGACCATCATGTCGTCAACTTCACCGGACGACGACTTATTTATTATGGAAAATAGTTATTTAAAATGTAAAAAAAAGAACAGTTAGTGTTTCTGACATTAATATGAAAAGAAAAAAATCCTACTAATATTATAAACTAGATTCCGCCGGCGGCTTCGCCCGCGTGGATTTCGGGCTTCAAAAATGATTCAAAGTTTTAACTTATTATGTTATTCTGAAATGAAAGCTATATTACTGTAAAGTTTCATGAAAATCCGTTCAGTAGTTTTTGTGTGAAAGAGTAACAAACATCCTCACAAACTTTCGCATTTATAATATTAGTAGGATGTGAAAGTTTGTATGTTAATTAAATGTGGAAATAGTATTAAAAAAACGTGTATTATTTACAAGTAGAACTAAATAGTAATTACGTAATAATAGTGTACTTAATATATTTTCTATAAAGTAATATTATTTTTAAAAAAATGGGTATTTTTTCATGATTTAAGTTTATTATTAATGGTGAAACACCTCAATCGTGCCGGCCCAAGTGCTGCTATATGCATGCATGCATGCATGTATCGTGGTACTACCAAGAATAATAACATTTATTTGAAAAAACAATGTTTAATGAACACAAGTCTTATACTAGTATGACACGAGATACATTGTCCTGCATTTTCAAAATGCAATGGACACCCTACGTACCGGGGTAAATGCTTGAGTCGGCGCCGGGAGTCGGCGCTGGGAACCTGCTTCTTTATAAAAGCACCCTTAGATATTCTTATTATACTATGGTTATAGTAACAATAATAATAATTATAAAATAAATAATTTAATTATGACATAGTTAAATCTAATCTGATTTAATGAGTGAAAACCTAAAGATTTGGCTGAAAATTTATTACTTCTTGATAAATAATCACCTAAAATATACACCTTTATAATTCACTAGCTTCCGCCCGCGGCTTCGCCCGCGTGGATTTCGGATTATAAAAAATCCCTATAAATTTTAACTTAGGTATTATGTTATTCTGATATGAAAGCTATATTACTGTAAAGTTTCATGAAAATCCGTTCAGTAGTTTTTGTGTGAAAGAGTGACAAACAACTTTACAAACTTTCGCATTTTTAATAGGTATTAGTAGGATTAGTAGGATTATGTCCAATCAACCTTTATTTCATTGCAAAAAGTATTCTTTAATTTATTGCCACGATACTGCTCAAGAACGTTAAAAAAAGGGGCGGAGTCTCTTCATACAATAAGTAAAATCCCCATAGATTTAGAATTATTCTCACTATGTAGGTACATTCTAAATCTATGAAAACCCCATACATACATGCTGACATGTGCACATAGACGGCACAAATTGACGAGACTATGCTAGTCACCCTCCATTAGGGTGCTTACATAGAGAAGCAGGTTAACGGCGCCGACAAAAACAGCGCCGACTCCGAGCAGGTTTCTTCACTCGTATAAAGAAAACAGAAAAATCTGTCCGTAGTGACAATCATGTCAACAACTTCATCGGACAACGATTTAATTCTCAAGAAAAATAGTTATTTAAAATTGGTGTTTCTAACATTAACCTTTTAAAATTAAAGTCTTACCATTACTCGCTGCAGCTCAGTTCTATTGGTTACTCTAGTATGCCAGTTGTCACGCCACTTGTCGTTTTGTTTTTATTGAGTTCATCCTACTATGTAATATTATAAATGTGAAAGTTTGTAAGGATGTTTGTTACTCTTTCAAACAAAAACTACTGAACGGATTTTCATGAAACTTTACAGTAATATAGCTTTCATATTAGAATAACATAATAAGTTAAAATTTATAGGATTTTTTTATAATCCGTAATCCACGCGGGCGGAAGCTAGTATAGTATATTTTGACTAATAATAAGTTGTTTTTGAATTAAATAGTATAATTGATGGAATGTATTGTCACTTCTTGATGGAAATTCATATTATACTTGTTATAAATAATACACGGTTTTTATACTATTTCCACGTTTTATTAATTTAAATTACAATAGGCTATTTGACACTATCAAAAATATACTACCAATTATAGTCATCATATTAAATATGATAATAATAAACCGCAAACAAGTCTATTTTATATAAAGAAATGCATATTTATTGTAAAATTTGCGAAACAAAAAAGCAATTATTTGTCAACGTCAAAAACGTTTTGTGATAGGTTGAAACTCAGATGACGTCACCGGCAACTAAAGTCTAGCCTTAAGTTCAAACTTATTTTTTTTTATTTTAGTTTATTTTACTCACTTTATTTTAGTTTCCTCTGTCTCTGTGCCCGCAACTCTCGTTCTTGTTGTTTTTCAAAACCGCAGCGCCTTATATATTTCTGTACAAAGACTGTTGTTGATACAGGTGGGTCGTTAAAACTGACACGTTTCCTCTGAAATTTGTAAAAGTATATCTTAGGTAAAGAACAAACTAGGGCCTCTTAAAAAAAACTAGAACCTTGCATTGCCATCTGCTTGAGACTTTTTGTAAGCAAAACAGGTTAAAATGACAAAAAACACGAATTATTTAAATTTACTGATATATTCATAATATACAAAATGTACAACATCTTATCTTTTGTAATTAAACGAGTTATCAATTTATTTTGTGAATTTCTTAAAATAAACATTTAATAATTATAACATTAGTACTTATATATTATTTTATTTTTGTTTATGGTATAACGGGGCAAACGAGTAATCGGAGCCATTTTCATGACTACCGAAGCATAGACATGTGCATAGAGGTTATACAGACGTGTTGCCCTCCTTACTCCTCCTCCCTCCATGGGCCTCCAGCTATTAACACACCGTAAGAAACGTGACAGCAGAGATGTCACTTTACGCCGGTTTCGTGTAAGCGAGAGGTCGTGCCGGCCCCACGTAGCGTGGCACTACCTCTTACAAAGATTAAAAAATTATTAAATTATTAAAACTTACTTTTCTCGCTGGTGACACAGTAGCTTCATCTGCAATCTCTAATGTCCTTTTTAATATGGGTCTTGCTGGACTGCAATCATTAAATGGTAAAGACCTTTTTAGCATAAGGAAATTCTCATTTCCGTCAGTTGCATCATTATTTTCTGGAGGACTTAGTATTTTTATAGGTGACATTTCTACAGTATTATTTAGGAAGCCTTTTTTTCTCTGTTTCTCATCTTTCGAGAGAGAAGTTTTAGGATTTTCTATATCCTCGTTAATTGATGGTATTCCATTTATTGATAGAGATAAATCATTTGTTGTTTTATTTTCATTGTTAGTTCTATTTTTGTCAGAATCTCTAGAATTTGTGGGTGCATAATTTTTCTGCTCTTCGATTATAATACTTGGATCCATGAATTGTGTTTCTGCTTCAGCTATTTTCTGGGTTTCAAATTCTATGTCTTCTAAACTATAATGATCTCTAGTATCAAATTTCACAATTTCTGGTCTATGAATAAGAATAACGTATTCTTCATTTTTTGAGATAGGTTCTTTGTCCATGTTTTCTGTTAAATTGATAAAAGTTGTGTCGTTCTTTGCAATTTTATTTCTTGGCAGCTCTGTATCGTCTTTATCTTTACTAGCAAGTTCTTCTGATAGTTTTCCATCACTTATATCCATTAACTCTTTTGTGTCTTGGTTAGGATCGATGTTTAGTTTATTAATTAAAACAACGGGTATTTTCTTGGAGACAATAGACTTAACTGAGATTTTTGTAATCCTGGAATCTTGTGAGCTTTCAATAGTACCTTGTGATAAAGGTGTATATTTGCCGTCACTTTTAATAGATTTTTGATCTAGTTTATTTTTGCTAATTTCTGCCATACTCGTTCTGGAATTAGGTGAATTTGTACGACTACTTCTGGTCGCCCTTTTTTGTTTAGCGTTTAAAAGAGGATGGTCTTCCACAGCAAAATCTTCCTGACTAGATGGTCTCTCTGTCCTTTTTGTAGGTGGTGCAGAATTGATAGTACCTAAATCTTGATAAAGGTGAATATCTTCACTTTTCCTTTGGAATTTTTCTTTTTTATTATCTGTTAGTTTTTTTTTATTAAACTTCCTACTCGAATTAGCGACCACATATTCTTCACCTTGATCTATAACGGTTTTTACGATAGTCGTTTCTTTTTTCTTTTTCGTTGTAAATTTTATATCATGCAATTTAATAATAGGGTTCATTTTCTTCGTATTAGCAGAGTGCAATATAGTATTAGTTTCAGTATTGTCAATTAATGATTTGGCGAGTGTTCTAATATTCAAAATCTCATTGCTGTGAAATGGTTCTAACATCTGTAATATCTTTGTCACTACTTCCTGTAAATCTGTGTCTGAGTGCTTTCTAAATTGAAGTTTTTCATTTTTTGATGCCATTTGGATTGTTCTGAACAAATCTTCTAGTTACATAAAGTAGTTGGTTCCTACAAAAAACAAAACAGATTTTAATAATTGTCAAGAGAATCAATAAAGTTACTATGACATACCACATACATATGTATAATGTATATACCATGTCTACAAAACTGAAATTTTTCACTGCTGCCTTAAATGTTTTAATTCCTTAAATATTCTGTTAATACCGTAGGTATCAAAAATAAATAGATGGGCTATCGAACACAATTTGTACGAGTTCAGATGTAGCCGATGACGATTACAACTACATATTTACATAATATAAACTTGACGTTTAGCAAACGTATCGTACTTAGGCCGCTATCCCACTGGCGTTTTACGAGCGTTGACGTCTCTCCGACGTCTTCGTAACGTCAACGCTGCGCTGACGCAACGTTAACGTCGTGACATCGCGTGGCAATAGTTAACGTCTGCTAAACGCGACGTTAGCGTCGCGTCGTGCACATGGTGCTACATAAAACGCGACGCTAACGTCGCGTTTAGCGGACGTTAACTATTGCCACGCGATGTCACGACGTTAACGTTACGTCAGCGCAGCGTTGACAAGAATAATTTGGGCACGAGGGCAGAGCGGGCCCGAAACTGTACTCGCCGTGCAATAATAGCGATTTCACTCCACCGTGTCGCTTACTATTTTTTAAGTACGAGTGCGGTAACCCGTCCGTCCGTCAACCCATGAAACAATATAGGTAATATTAAATAACATTATGTAATAAGCAAACTAAAGGCACAATAGTATACATATTGATCTCCCCCTCTAGATGTGGTTTATTATTGCTTTAAGTAATATAAACACGCATATGCCTTTTTTTTTTACATGTGGAAAATGCATTATGCATACCGCCAGTCACCGGATTTATCTGGACGGTTATGCGGGACTCGCACCGCTAAAAACCACATGACAATCATCTTCACGCCATTACCGAGTAGATGGGTACAGTGGGGCTACCACCAATCTTTCACCAAAACACGCATATACCTAAGCATGCAGGATTCTGAAGCCCAGGGGAAAAAGGCATTAAAAAATATTATTAAAAAGGCATAATCTAATATATAAAATTCTCGTGTCACAGTTTTCGTTGCCATACTCCTCCGAAACGGCTTGACCGATTCTCATGAAATTTTGTGAGCATATTGAGTAGGTCTGAGAATCGGCCAACATCTATTTTTCATCCCGATATTCCCACGGGATCGAAAGTTACGCGGGTGAAACCGCGGGGCGCAGCTAGTTTAAATATACACAGCTTTACGCGGACCGGGCCTAGGGGGGGAGGGGTTGTTGTCTACGCTCGCGACGAGCTGGATGCGCGTGCGATGTTGTCAACAGTGGATGGTGGTACGAGCACCTCGGAGACCGTTTCCATTACACTTCATTACTC
>LUGF01053815.1:0-17961 GCA_001625245.1 Calycopis cecrops
CACTGCTGGGCAGCAAACGGGAACTCAAATGTCAATTATACGAGGTTTACGCCCCATGGATAGACCTAATACTGTATTTTGTATGCAAATTAGGCGCTGCTTACTATCCAACGGTGTTTATAAATAAAATATCAATTTGTTTTATACCGTACGCTCAAATTTCACAAAAGCAGTACAAAAGCATGTGTAATGTTTGTTTAACAATGATTGTAAAGTCTATATATAATTTCAGACATATTATTATTGTTTATAAATGTCAGATATTATTGCCACATAGCTGATGTCACTTATTTAGACTTTTATGTGAGTAATCATTCGAAATTTCAAAATAGAAAACAATACATATCTTTTTCTCCACATGGGATCGTTACATTATGCAACGAGAAACGTCATATGTGCTTCAAGAGGTTATTACAATTATTATTCAATGTAGGTACATTTTTGTCACATATTTTTATGCCACTTTGTTATGCTGCCTATTGTGCCATATGTCAAATATTTTCGCTACTTTGCCCATCCTACTAATATTATAAATGCGAAAGTTTGTATGTTTGTTTGTTTGTTACTCTTTCACGCAAAAAATGCGGAACAGATTGTCGTGCAATTTGGCACACACATAGAGGGTAACTTGAATTAATATATGGGATAGTTTATCAAGAAAAAATATTACAATGGGATGCCATGGATTGATATTTTATTTTGCACGGGATTTATTTACGGGACGAAATTTACGCGAGTGAAACCGTAGGGCACATCTAGTAGTTATATATTTATGCCGTGGCTGTACATCAAAACACTTTGTATTATCGCATAATCGAAGTAATTAGTCTTAGTTAATGGAAACAATAGCAATAGTAAACATTCGAAATAAGATTGTACATAGGTACACCATGTTTTTTAAGCTTCAGTAAAATTGTACGTTGCCGAAATAACAATAAATGTTTAATCATTGTACCAAGTAAACTTTTCGGTAACTGTGAAATAAAAAATATTACCAACAATAAAAATACCTAAAAAAGTATATTTATTTAAAAATAATGGGTTAAAAAAATTAAAGTATTGTATCTAAGTAAGTAAATCTAATGTAAACTAAGGTAACAAATCCGCTTTCTATTTCTCAAATTTCTTTTAAAATTACAGGATTCGTACAATTTCTAAAAATAATTGATGTCAGCTTGTTTAATAAACTAAAATCGTGACTAAGTCAAGTCAATGTATCTACTTTCTTATTTAACATCAAGGCTCACGCATAAAATATCGTATTGGTCGTTATTTTGGTATTTATTGTTATCTACACGCCTCTCCAGTCGCGACTGTTATATTATACCTTTGTGTCGCAGCTCCATTACGTATCTTGTCATTCTTTATCAATTTTTTATCCCTTTCTATGTATATTGTTGACATACTTCACTCTAATGGGCCACGGGAAACACGGCAATATAGCTGTCACTTTGGAGCAGTGTCATGTGAACGAGCGACACTGCCACAGCTTTTTTCTGGTCGTACAGCATCTTCCAACAAGCGTTGGATCTTCACTTGTGCATTGAACGAAACGAATGTTCACAAGTATCAACTTTAAACAATCAGAATCAAAGACGAAACCTACATAGTAGGCTTAACGTTTGATTGCAAAAACGTGTTCGCATATTATAACGACTCTCTCTCTCTAACTCAACTCGACGTATAGCATTCAAATATAAGTTTTATTTTGTGCTCCATAAGAGTGAATTTGTGTAAGTTAAAGGTGACCACCACCACTGACGCACTTACGATGGTTAACGCGTCGCAAACGCGTTAACCATCTGCCGACGGTCACTAACATGATGACTTATTCACTCTTATGAACACAACATAAAGCTGACATTTGAATACTATACTTCCAGTTGAGTTGGCGTCGAGTCGGTGTCGAGTTGGTAATGTGCGAGCACCTAAATTCTACATTTGTGCTTATATGCGTAAGGACAGTTTACGTATCGGAGAAAATACTTCAACTCTTAAAATATTGTACGAAGGTGTAATAAACTTTTCACTGCTATATCTACCAAACAGCCTTGTGATTTTTTATGAGCTTTAACATCTTTTAAGATACTTATCTACGTGACTTTTGTTTATACTTTCAGTACTAAAATGACATTTTTTATTTCAACGAAGAAGAAACTTTATTACCACGAGTTTATGGGCATAAAGTCTCAAAAAAAGTATAAATCAAGTTAAACAGTTTGATTATATAAAATAATATTACTTAATCAGTAGTATAAAAAATAAAATCGGCCAAGTGCGAGTCGGACTCGCGCACGAAGGGTTCCGTACCGTTTTATCTACGAAAATACTTTTACTTACAATTTTATTTTAAAATAAATATTTATTTTTAAGGTGAATAATAATAAATTATTATTCTGTGAATATTTCAATCGTCTACTTGTTGCCGTTATCAGTATCGAGCAATAAAATCACGTTTGTTGTATGGGAGCCCCCCTTGAATATTTGTTTTATTTTAATTTAATTAATGTTTTTTAAAGACGATTTATAACTTAATATTCTGTGAATATTTCAAGTGTCTCTGAGACCTGTTGCCGTTGTCAACATCGAGCAAAAACGAGCAAAAAAATCACATTTATTGTATGGCCCCCATACATCCTTAAATATTCATATTATTAAATTTTTTAGTATTTGTTGTTATAGCGGCAACAGAAATACACCATCTGTGAAAATTTCAACTGTCTAACTATCATAGTTCATGAGATACAGCCTGGTGACAGACGGACGGACATCGGAGCCTTAGTAATAGGGTCCCGTTTTTACACTTTGGGTACGGAACCCTAATAAATGATATGTTTTCAAACCTGGACTGTGATAACTTAGTAAGAGGTAGGCCACGCTGCATTTATACATGTAACCGAATTGGGTCGGCACGACTGGGGAGGTACCTCTTGCTTACACGAAACCGGCGTATAACAGCTGTGTTGTAACGTTTCGTGCGGTGTATAAGTAGCCGGTAGCCCATGGGAGGTGGAGGAGGAAGGAGGGCGTAAAACAAGGCAGTCCTTGTAGCAAAGGGTGGCTCCCTTTGCTTTAAACTACTCCATAACATAACCGTTTTTGTATTTATACACTTTGCGGAAAAAAATATCACATAAGTAATTATTTAAGTTTGGGCTTTAAGATATATAGATTTAAATATATTATGATAAAAATGCTATGTTAAATACATCTATATTTAAAAAAAAATATATTAGAACGAAATCTTGCGAGGTCTGCTCTTGCTTGTTTATGTTTATAAAACTGTAGTTTTTGCCAATTATTTAGTATTAGTTTAATTAAAAATAAAACTAATCGAAAACGAATGCACTCCAACTTATAATGTAGTTAATCTTATAATGTAGTTAATCTAAATAATTATCTAAGTATGTCGATAATAAATAAAACACAAATTTAACAATACAACAATTATATTTTCGTAACTTAATATAAAATATTAAAAGTTGTAACAAATTTGCTTAATAAAATGAAAGCTGAAACTGCACTCCACGGAAAACGTGGAGTTTTTACAGTTTAATTCCGTTTCGCCCGGCGCGGTAACGTGTAGTGCACATTTACTGCGGACAGCGACAGTTGCGAAGTGCGCGGCTCGTAAATACAACTACATTATGTAAGAAGACATATTTGCGTGTGGTGTGCCATAAATGGCGGGGGAGGAAAATTAACTTAGTGGCGAGCAGATGTCCGTAAACAAACTACCAGATAAGAGCTTGAATGCGTTATTTTTGAACCCAAAATAATCATGTTCTCATTGGCGAGATTTGGTTAAGGCTATCCCGTAAGAGCTGTGCGGGATATTTGCGTGTGGTGTGCCATAAATGGCGGGGGAGGAAAATGAACTTAGTAGCGAGCAGATGTCCGTGAACAACCTACTTGATAAGAGCTTGTACTAATGCGTTACTTTTGTACCCATAATAGTCATATCCTTTTAGGCGAGATTTAATTAAGGCCATCCCGTAAGAGCTGTGTGACTTGGACGCTAAATGTGGGCTTCTTAAATAAGCTCAGAGTCACTCAGCGTGCTATAGACAGAGCTATGCTTGGTATTTCTCTGCAAGATATGGTCCGCACCAGCCAACCAACCAGGATAACCGATATAGCTCTGAGAGTCAGCAAACTGATGTGGCAATGGGCAAGCCTCTAGGAGAACCGATAACCGCTGGTGAACAAAGGTTCTCGAGTGGCAGCTTCGCACCGGAAGACGAAGTGTTGGACGGCCTCCAACCCGGTGGACCGACGACTGGGTCAAGGTGGCGGGGAGTCGCTGGATGCAAGTGGCTTGTGACCGCGACCTTTGGCGCTCTTTGGAGGAGGCCTTTGTCCAACAGTGAGCGTCTTCCGGCTGATGATGATGATGGACATAAGTACTTGAATGAGTTCAATATAAGAGATTGAGCAGACAGTTGCAGCCATAGATAATATAGTAATATACAGAGAGTTGGAGTAAGTGAATCTCTACAGTACGGAGGTGGGCAGCCCTCCAAGTACGTGAGCCGTCTGCGAGCTGAGTCTAAGGTGAAATACGCCAATATGTTTCTTCAATACAAATGAATTTTACAGAATTCAGTATTTAATATTTGTCAAGAATTTTTTTTATATTATAGGGGGCAAACGAGAAGGTAGTTAGTGACTACCGCCGCCCATAGACATCCGCAAAAATAGGTTTAGGTTGCCGGCCTTTAAGAAAGAGGAATGCTCTTTTCTTGAAGATTTCTAAGACGTATCAGATCGGAAATACCGAGGGAGACAGTTGGTTTCATAGTACTGTTACTGTTCTGTACTCGGAACACTCCCCATTGAAAATACGGTAAAAGATGCAGAGAGAACCGACATCGCTCCGTAGCCGAGCTGCCCGGAAATAACAGGGTCATCAACGATTCGAGTCGCTCTATGTTGAATACGGTCAAATGCTGAGTATACACATCTTCTATGAGGTAGGCAAATATGTTGACAGCGGGGTTTTAAATAGATACAATAGTAATACAATACAATAGTGGGTTTTGGTTTTTCAGATCACCAAACTAGGAAAGAAAAAAAATGGAAATTCTACTCGGTCAATGCGTGCTACGACATCGTAGCGTTACTACTAACACGTAGCTTTGCTACGAAGACGTCGCTTGATTAATGGTACTAATGATCTCATGATGATCGAAGTTCGATATAAGTGAAACTCTTTTGTAATTTAAAACTAAATATCTTAACATATAGTCGAAATTATGTGTTATTAAAATATTTTCTGTTTATTATCTGATAAAAATATTGAATTGGATTTATTGACAAAACTCAATGTATTTTATCTTTTTTGTAAATGCATGTAGAGGTCCTGTTTCACGCTTGTTGTTTACACTACACACTCTCCGAGGCACGCCGCACGACCCAGACGACTATAAAGCTGTATCACAGCTCAGGATCAAACACTCAGGCCACTCAATGCAATATGGACCATATTTTCTTGTTTTGAGTTCAAAACGTTATCTACAGAATGTGTTTATAACAAGCGAATATATATTTTACTGCACCATAATAGAGTGCGAACTGCATAATACCACAGTGTAATGCAGTTTGATATATAAAGTATGTCAATTGAAATAGATATAGCTGGTAGGTTACTTAATAAAGTTATAAATATTTGATGTACATTTTTCAATATAGTTATTACACTAGAAATTACTTCGATACTTAGACTGCTGTTTTTCTAATTAGTATTGGATCGTTCCTGTCCTTTCAAGTAACTTTTCATGTCAGGTGTTGGATGCCAGTCGGAAAAGACGGTTATTGTGGTGTTCATAAAAGTAGCGTTTATTTAGCAGTAACATGATCAGTTAAAGCTATCCCAATGCTGCGTTGTAGCCTAATGGTCACCGCACACTTATCAACTTGCAAAAGGATCGGCACAGTATCGCCTTCGCTTTCGAAGCGAGGCGATTACGTTCCGATTCCCATTAGTGTGCGTTGCAGTATGGAGTTTCATAGAAAGAATATTGACTGGCTCGAGGTGATACGGTTACGACCCCTTTCCGAGTTGATAAGTGTGCGGTGACCATAACTGAGACGGCACTATCGCAAAAGTAGCTTTTGCTAATTTGTACCGCCGTGAAAAATGAAAACTCATTAGATTCTAATCAGTTTACATTTTTTTTTCATAAAAAATAAAAAATATTCCATAAGCGCAAGGGAACAATACCTCCATGTCCATGTTCTATCTGGTGTCTAAATATCTATTGCCACTGGGGCGTTATGCGTGTAATAAAACTCAGGGCAGTGGGCGTCCGAGCCCATCACAAGCGGTCATTACGTATTATCGTCCCTTTATTAAATGTTCTCCACGCTCCGAGCTGCAAGCTGTTTCGCTTCATAGCCTCGTGTACACACGAACTGATAGAACAGGTTAAATGACATGCTAAGATATATTTTTAATGCAAAACTTGACTCTTTTTATCTTAGACAAGCAGTCGTACTTTTTCACTGACTGCCGTCAAAAGAACCAGAATTGTTCTTCCTAAATTGTGCATTTTGACAAACCAACAAAACAATATTTTGTTCCACATCTACCCACACCCGCGTATTTAAAATCAGTTCATTGGCACTGGCATTAGGATCCTTTACACTGCTCAGATGAGTAAACCAAGATAATTTTATTAACTTCAAGTTACCATTCTTTAAAACGAGAGATATGAAATATTCTTTTAAATTTTATGAAATATCCTGAGCATTTTTATTTCGCCGCTCGCCAGTAATTCCCGCCCCTACATTTTCATTATATGGGAACTGTTAAGGAATTTTAATTGAAGCTGCTAACAGATGTATGTAGAGTATGTACCGTCGTACCAGCTGCTCCTAGTCACTTCGAAGTGCATATTTTACGTCTTTACCGAGACTTAAAAACCGTTTATAACTTTTCGTATGCTTAGAGAAAAGTGTTGTCGTACTCGTATTCGTCAGTGACTCATTGTACAGTTTTGTATAAATTTAATTATAGTTACCATTTTATTGTTGTCGTAATAGAATAAAGACAACATAGAGGAACCTTAACGCGTGCGCGATAATATTTTATGTTTTTAGCTACCTGAATGTCAGAACCAGGAGAAGAATGTGGCAACTGTAGGTACTTCGATCACAACACAACTACCCAACCAAGTGGCTCGACGTTGCAATGTAGCGAGGTTATTTGGTATGTTATGCTAGGTATGTTTAGACATACATATATCTAGCAGGTAAATCTAAATCAGAACTTCGTGATATGTGGCAGAACATGCTTGCTAGTAGCAACTAGACAATTAAACCCATACAAATGACTAAACTAATAATATAGTATTTTTCGTATGCATTTATATTTAGCTTCCATTTTATACATAATTAAGTAATAAATCGCGACACCTTAGTTTAATAAATGTATAATATGGAATTAATGGAATAGTATAATATGGATTCGCGTATACAACGCGAAGAATTCGCATTCTATTTGTAAAATGAGAGTTTAATGCGCAAGTTTGGAAAGCTAATTTTTCACGAAGGAAATACGCACGAGTTATTTATAGAATACCTACTTATTTGATTCTCTTCTAAAGTCGTTGTAACCGCTCTTCGATTTATGGAGCTCAATTGCGTAACAAAAGACCCGATTTAATTTTATATGATCCTTTCAATACTAAACGTGTATTCCGAAGAGCCAGTCTCATTTGACCTTTCCCCCTGCAAAGGACAATATAAATATAATTTGGAGGAGATGTATTGTTAGTGATTCGACAGGTCTTGATATATTTGTGACCCTGCGACGTGTGGAATGACAGTATACGGAAGTTCTAATGAAACCTTAACGTTAAAAGGTGGTGGGATCAAGAGGTGTTTTGATACAATTCTTATTCAGCGCGATGAATAACTTTACTTGGCTTTACACTCACACAATTTAATATGTTTGATTCATAATAAGCGGTAAACCTCCAGTCTTATTTACTCTATAACTTGGGCTCAAATATTACACGCTTTCTATAATAGGATATTCTATTAACCAGCCTTTTCATGTTTATTTATCTGTAGATTGGCACACAAATCGAAACCTAAACGAAATTTTAATCAAAGGTCGGGTTATTTCTTTTTATTTTAAATTTAACTATTTGCTTTTAGATAGCTTTTTTCTATAACAGGAAACAAACGTGCAATTGGGTCACCTGGTGTAAAGTGATCACCAACACATTGTGACATCCGTAACACTAGAGGTCTAACAGATGCGTTGCCGACCTTTGAGGAAAGAATAAGCTCTTTTCTTGAAGATCCCTAGGTCGTATCAGTCCGGAAATACCGAGGGGAACAGCTTTTTATTTTCTTAAAATTGTGCTAGTTTTTTAGTTAAATATTTAAATACTTTACTACTACTTATTACTACTTTTTATCGGATACCATCGGCTGTCTGTGACTGACAATGTTGTTTTAGAAGGATCTTATAAACGGAACAAATGTTTGCACGTAATCTATATAATTGTAATTTCTGGAATACTCCTATATGTATGTCCTTAGTAGTCAGAGAAATATCTTCTTTATCAATTACTACTAGTTCTATTCTGTACTCGGATACTGTTATTGTGGGGGATACTCAACTCACAAACTCGTCAAGCACAAGTCCTCGTCATAGGTTGAAATTCCGGATAGAAAGTCGTACTGAGAAGGAAACATAGTTCCACAACCTTCAAGATATCCAACAAGTCTGATTTATTATTTTTTCTAAAGTTTTTGACCCTGAGTGCCAAGAATTAAACAGGAATCACATTTGCCAAATATATTACCAACCTAAGAAATTAAATTTTCAATAACATTTTAATTTGGTCTTAAAAGCTGAAGTATAATAAAATTAATTTTAATTGATTCATATTTGTCTTAAGTTAACAAAGCCCTAAACGGACATCTGTCATCTTAGTTCACCCGTGACATGGCAATAAAGCTTCTGAAACGTCGGCCATGTTAAATAATTACATAAACCGCAATAATAGTAGTTTATGCAACTGTCGTATAATGAAGGGTATTAAAACTAGAGTGTGAGTTTTTAAAACTCGCTCCGCTCGTTTCAAAATAGTAACGAGTGTTTTCATACCCGTGTTATATGCAGTTGCATACACTACTTTATCTTCACTAATGCAATTAATCAGTTAATAAAATATTGCGAAACATTAAATTCACGCCTACTTGTATTGTCACAGCGAACGTGCCGCCATTAAAATCTAACCAAAGAGAGCGCAGCTGCAGCGCGCGCAGGGCCAATCAGGAGCGAGCGCGCGCTGCTAAGGATTTTGACATAAGGCTCTCTCACCACTCTCTCTCTCTCTCGCTCACACACAGTGTTATAATGAGATTTTACGATATCGATTTGGATATTATAACATAATGTCAAATTGCTTAAATTGAGTTTTTTGTTGTCTGAGCTGAGAACAGTAGCTATTATAAGTCAAGTATTGAAAACATAAGTAGATTGTTACAACGTTAGTGTAGATAAAATTCTTAAAAGTTGTTTAATTGATTCAGTTGTTTAGACTGTGCGTTGTCTATATCAACTGATGAATCAGGCGGATTACTTTTTAATATATTATGGAGCAGATGTGCTTCTGTCTCTCTTTAACTGTAAAGAATAAAATGTATAAATTATGCTAATATGGCGCAGTGTAACACATTTTTCCCTTTACCTCTAGATCTGATTGAGTGGAGCGGAAATTTCGTTTCCGTATCAATATGTGAGGGGAGCCTCTTTAGTAACATACACTCAATCAGATACCCTTTTTAACTTCATTTATGAGTGAAATAAATTCTCTAATGTTCTACTTTCCGTGGTAAAATGTATCTTACATTTTTCTTCAGATCGAAGCACAAAAAATACAAATTATTATAGGAAGGATAAAAAAATATTTTTTTTACGAATAATAAATTAACAATGACGTTATTTGATTCGATCGTGTACATGTTAATATAAATTGATATTTTTAACACATCGTGCCAAATTAATGTTAAGAGTTTCTATTGAACTAACTTGAAGAATATCTTTCTTATTATCCTACTTTCGTAATACTTACTAATTAATACAGAAAATGTTTGTTCTGTTCCGAAAATCAAGGTTCATAATTTGCTGCGTAAGGTTGCTACTAAACAAACAAAACCGTAAAATAAAAAACCAACTTCCAAATATCCACATGTTATCACGAGTTATCAGAATGACTTCAATTAATGACTAATCGCGGGAACTGGATGATGCGAAATAAAACATACATAAATCATTATATTTCACAGCGGGTGAGCGATTATTCGCGAAGTTTGAATCGAGCAGTACCCACGACTCTGCTTCCACATCGTATAACCATACAGAGTAAGGATATCATAAAAACTATATTTACAGTTACATTAACAATTACCAATATGGTGGCGAGCATTTTAAAGACGAGTGTAATACAAGGCTGAAACTGTAATACAAGGTTGAAGTTGTAATACAAGGCTGAAGTTGTAATACAAGGCTGAAGTTGTAATATAAGGCTGAAATTGTAATACAAGGGTGAAGTTGTAATACAAGGCTGAAGTTGTAATACAAGGCTGAAGTTGTAATATAAGGCTGAACATGTAATACAAGGCTGAAGTTGTAATACAAGGCTGAAGTTGTAATACAAGGCTGGAGTCATCACATGGGTTTAGTCAGTTCATAGCAGATTATTGTGTGCGAAAGGTACATTTAATTTTGTGCCACTCCTATTATGCCGTAGTAGAAACACAAAACCATTGACCAAAAATGTCAAAGTTTTTTTAGTTTGGCCTTAATTTTTTATAAAATCATATTGCATTATATGTTTTGATGTGGGGTTATATGTATTGAACCTATAAAGTGGTTCAAAAGATGAATATAAATTATTTACTGAAAGTGGATATTCAAATTTACTAACAAATGTGCTTTTTTATGGTATGGCGATAAAATCCAGTACCTCGGGAAGTTCACGTAAATCACCTATTCAAAATAGCTCAAAATACAAAATTACTTCAATCTCTTATACAAGAGGTAGTTTTCTAATGCTACAATATATACAGATCAGCAATAAAACTACCAATTGACCTAAATAACACCATGAAAACTCGGCGCCGCGTAGCGAGTAATGTGACACTATGGCATTTTCATTCATCGAATATGTCTATGTCGACGAATAATTTAACGCGCATCGATAACGCTCCACCCTCATGTCAATATTGTTCTATATGATACAAACGTGTAAATGATAATAAAGCTGCAAATGAACATGTTTAGCTAATTATATTAATTTAAACAGAATATTTATCATGCGGTATGTTGCGATACGGATGCGATGCGATGCAGAAATATCCGATGTATATATAATAAAAGGAAATATCCTTTACAGTTTACACCTCCTATTTTATATAATATGTTATTGTATAGGAAGGGCTATTATTCTTAATAGATTTTAATCTATTGAGTCCATTGTAGTATTGGAGACAAATCCGACGGAAAAGACCGATATAATTTCTTCTTCCTAAATATGTCTTTGAGATGGAAAAATATTTCACTTCGGGTTTCTTAAAACACAACTCAAGAGGCTTCAAAATTTGCCTAAAGATCTACATTTTATTAACTTTGAGGAATCTAATTAGATGGAAAAGTGCAATATAAAGCGTTTGATAAAACTTGATGTCCAACTAACTTGAAAAGCCGAAAGTTTAGTTCTATTTAATAAAATGAATTGATGACATGTGACTTATGTAATTTCTGCTATTAGGACCGAGGAAAGAAAACTACATCCGATTCTATTCCGACCGCGGTCTCTGCTGGACTCCTGCGGTTACTTGGAAGCGAAAGCTAAATTAGCCTCCAAAAAGCTGGGTGTCCTCCATAGGACGAAGCAGTACTTCATGCCAGCGCATGTGCTACAACTGTACAACGCACAGGTCCGAACTCACATGTCGTGCTGCTCGCGCCTTGGGCAAGTTCTTACCAGGCAAAACATCATTGTGGAATCTGCTACCATAGTACTTTAACGTAATCAACAGGACACAGAGTTTATAAAACCGAAAACTTCCTGACTTTGAACGAAATCAAAATCAAAATCAAAATATTTTTATTCAAAATAGAATTTGAAAAATTGCTTTTTGAACGTCAAAAATTTCCATCTACCACCGGTTCAACCCTAGCCCTGTCCTGAGAAGAACCGGCGAAACAAACTCAGCGGTTATTAGAAATGGAAAAAAAATCGCAATAGTACTTTTCGTTCCAACCCGGAACTAAAACCCTTGCGACCTACAGGTCAACCTGTTTACCTCTAGAGTCTAGACTATGAACCAGTCCACAAACACAACTATATCGGGTGTCTCACCATGTTCTATTTACACAAAATATATTTGATATAATCCGGAAATTTGCTTAAGCACTGAATATATTTTTCAGAAGCAAAACTGTGTATAATATATATTATGTCATACTGTGTGTATGTAAATTGTCTATATGCCATTTAACAGCACATTTGTGTAGCGAAAAAATAATCGAGTCGCGCTATCTTGCAGACTGTCAAAACACCACAAGCGCGTCAAGCGCCACAATACTGACAACGCCCATCGCGCCGCCAGCTCTGTTTCCATCACAGATAAAAAGAAAAATATTTTTATTTATGATCGTGCGTTTTAATCTGTAGTCAATATTCGCATTGTTCATTCAAAAATCTGTATTTTTATTTGCAACATCACCATCACTAGAAGCCTACTTGCAATTTGCACCTATCATATTACCTAATCCATTCACTGCGTCGTTCGAAACCACTATTCCTACTGCGATGCGGACGCTTTTTATAAGAGGCGTCGCTCGGCGTCTGCAGCACCTTATAACGAAATTTTTAGACGCCGATCGACGTCTTCTGCACTCGGATAAGATTTTCATACATTTATAAATTATTTCGTGACGGCAAGCGACAAATGAATAGCTCACAGAAACAAAATAGACGCCGATCGGCGTCCGCCTCATTGAAATCAATAAATAATTAGGCAATTGTGAAAGAATCAGAGAACTAAAGTAACGTAAGTAAGTGAATAAGAGTTATACCCCACGGACATTAAATTTTTTTACTCAACTTAATTAACAAAATATCATAATAATGAATTTATCAATATAATATAACATATAATAAACAATACCTTAAGTAAAACACTTTTAAGGCGGAGGTAGAAGTGGGCTAAAAAAAGTACTTCTTTGCTTGTGCTAGACCAATTTAACTGCCATGGAGGCACCTTCTCTTGCTAGATTAAAAACGACCTTAAAGCTACTTAACGAAAAAAGAAAATTTTAGATTCAGTTCTATGTATGGAGTGCCCTCCTTTTCTTAATTAATTTATTTTTATTCAAAACTCAAGTAGCGGTTCACAAAATACATTAAACCTACGAAGTTTTAACTACGAAGGCCAAATAGTTTCGGAAAAGAATAGCTGTGACATACATACAGACAGACAAATTATTTAGCTGAATGATTGTAATAGGACAATTATTCGGCTAATTAATTTGATGGAAACTCTCAAATTCACTGTAATTTATTTCGGGTTTCATTAATTACCAACTTTATAGTATATCGGTTTTAAGTTTAAATTTGTTTGTGGACAAATGGTCTTAGGTCTGGTGAACGAGCGCGGATTATTCATCATTTGATGGAGGTCTGTGCTAAGTAGTGTTAATGACTAAACTTTATGTTATCAATCAACTTGATAATGAAGTCAATAGTAGACTAATCGATAAAATTTACATCAATTTAAAACAGCTACAATTGAGCTATTCTATGAATTATTAAACAACTTGTAAATGGATGCCAAGGTTGACTTCCCACCATTAAATATGTAGAGATTACAACTGATATCAATTCCGGACATTTAATTTAGGTTCTAAATAACTCATCAGTTGTCAAAATATAGCAAACTACCATTACAACAGTTGGGGCGAGATGTTTTTATTTTCTTTAAAATAGGTATCTAAAGGATTTAGTAAATCTACTGCGTAAGAAAAATGAAATGAATCTAAAATATTCAATACGTAAGAAAAGTCTTACAGATACCTTTTAGTATAACAATCTTAGGAGTATTCCGTCAGCATATTTTCCCCTTAGTTCAATTTTACACGACACGTGCAAAGAAAAATCTAAAACATTTTTGCGTAAAATATGCCTCCTATCATTTATGTTTTCATGTTACATATATTATTGGATATATTATGATAATATACGTATATTTATTTATAAAGCCAATAAAGCTCTTTAAGTACGTCACCCGATAACAGCTACGAGACAACACAGTTAACAAGTTTATCCTATCGCAACAGTTGCAAATTACCCGCAGAAACAAAAGGATATTTAACACAACTTAAGCTATTAAGTTGTAACATCCATCACCATCAAAGGTGCAAAGTTGGCTCATTGTGGTCGCGCCGCAGATCATTGGCCTTTTATTGTTGCCAGCCTTTTGTTATGCTCCGGATAATCTTAACGGCTTCAAGATGTCAAACAGCGAGCTCTATACTTGTAACCAAATCTGGCTTCCCCATTGTTCGGGAGACTTTCATCAAATCCCAAGGATAAAACAATTTTTCTCATGTTAATTAAAGTATAATCACTTATAGTATTTTAATTTTATTTTACCTATAGTAAACCGTCCTAACACTTACTCATTTGTGAATGCAAATATCCAGAAGTGCA
Organism: Calycopis cecrops; assembly: GCA_001625245.1. Lineage (NCBI taxonomy): Eukaryota > Metazoa > Arthropoda > Insecta > Lepidoptera > Lycaenidae > Calycopis > Calycopis cecrops. The sequence continues at coordinate 14,739 of LUGF01053815.1, forward strand.
GTTTATAGATAATAATAATTAATCTAAGCTCTTTTGGTCTGATTACAAAAGAAGAGTTATATTATAATATGATGAAAATGTTGATAGTTTTAGTTTGATTTGAGATTAAATGAATAAGATTTCAACAATTGTAAACTATTTTATAGATTTTGCACACACTGTCTTCTTTCAATTTTTGACTTTGAAAAAACTGTCTGCCATTCTTCTCCTTGTGGTTCGATCGTTCGGCAGTATTTGCAGTTAGAAAAATTAGACAAATCTCAGATGAACATGCTGCAAAATTACTTTCACAGTATTACAAAGAAACAGGCACAAATTAGATATAACAATTCATAGAGTTAGTCAAGTAAGAGGTTCCTTTTGGGGGGCAATGTGTGCTCCCCTACAATAGGGTCCCAGAAAGCCAAAAAAACTTTCGAGTAGATATAAATATTTATATTATCCACCTGCAATAGCCTCCGTATAGGTACACATTTTTTTTCTCGGATTCAAGTATTCGACGATGTTTATTCGACCTCAGTAGTTACAATACAAGCCACGCAATCGCTTTGTTAACTTCAAACTTGTTATCCGAGAGAGGTTTTAAATTAAGCTTTCTTAATCTTTTTTTACAAAATTCAAATCACAACAAATTCAAAAAAAGTTTTAACAATTTTTATTAGCTCCGAATATCCTCGTTATGGAGTAGTTGATAGATTAAATAAACAGATTTTATGTTTACACATATATTATCTGGGGGCACGGCAGGGTCCCGCCAAGTCGAGCAATAATGCGGCACGGCTGTACCATTCTTTTCTCGAACTAATTCAGGGCAATTTCGATCCCCTATAACTTCGTTGCAGATAAAACAGGAAGCCTAAAATTCAGTATCTAAGCAGACATTATATAAATACAGGGTATATTCTCAATTTTATTCAATTTAAACCAATAGATTAGGAATTAAAACTTGTTAAAATTTCTAGATTTTGTCACTCACTGATTGACCGATAATCATAAGTTTAAGGCATTTTAGCAGACAGCTTTAAATTTAAAATCTAATTAGTTTTTAGTATCTAAACCAAGGAAAGAATTAAATACTGCATGAATAACTTCGTAATCCCATATAAATATATAGGATTACAAAGTTACATTTGCAGTCGGATTGCAATAGAATAATAAGTGTAGACATGTTACTACATATATGAGGCATAACGGGGGGAGTATAGGGTGGGAACGTGTGTTCAGCCCATGAAACTGAATCACATTCGCATAGCAAAATATGTCGAAATATGAAAAAAAAACGATTTTGTATGCAAATTCTTCTTATCTATTCTATACAAAATGTATTATAGGAGATATGGTCACACTGTATGGTATGTATGTATAACCGGGGAGATCCTCTGGGTTACACGAGGCCGGCGCTACTGTCGCACGTGGGAGGAGAAAGGAGAGCAACGCATCTGTTTAGCCTCTATGGAGAATGGAGATGTCTATGGGTATCGGTAGTCATTAAAACGGCTCCGATTGCTCGTATACTCCCCTATATCATAAAAAAAAATATGTTTCTAGTGGAAAGTTGTTTAGTTTGCTGTCAATTGTATTATGTTCTAAGATAATTTGTAAAATCGTTGACGGAATGTACCAAGAACGAAAATGTAGAACTATCTACGTGGTGTGTAAAGTTCACAGATATTTATTTATATACCCAAAATAAATTACAGTGAATTTGAGAGTTTCCATCAAATTAATTAACCGAATAATTGTCCTATTACAATCATTCAGCTAAATAATTTGTCTGTCTGTGTGTATGTCACAGCTATTCTTTTCCGAAACTATTTGGCCTTCGTAGTTAAAACTTTGTAGGTTTAATGTATTTTGTGAACCGCTACTTGAGTTTTGAATAAAAATAAATTAATTAAGAAAAGGAGGGCACTCCATACATAGAACTGAATCTAAAATTTTCTTTTTTCGTTAATTAGAAAAGAAGGTCGTTTTTAATCTAGCAAGAGAAGGTGCCTCCATGGCAGTTAAATTGGTCTAGCACAAGCAAAGAAGTACTTTTTTTAGCCCACTTCTACCTCCGCCTTAAAAGTGTCTTACTTAAGGTATTGTTTATTATATGTTATACTAGCTTCCGCCCGCGGCTTCGCTCGCGTGGATTTCGGACTTCAAAAATGAAGTATTTTTACAAATAAACCTTCCTCTTGAATCACCCTATCTATTAAAAGTTCCATCAAAATCTGTTGCATTATTTTAAAGATCTAGGCATAGAGACACACAGACGGCGGAAAACGACTTTGTTTTATACTAAGTAGTGATAATAAAATTTATAACCATAATTATATTATGCAGTGGAAAGTGTTCTAAATCTTGACCAAGCTTAGTATTTATTCACCACAAAAAGTTTCATGCGAATCCGTCCAGTAATTTCGGAGGTAGCTTGGACAAAACGAAAAACAGATAGACAAAAAAATTTAAATAAGCATTGAAAAGTGTTTTAATACTATTTTTACATCGTCCCCAAGTTAGTTTTTCGTAAATATATTCAATGGTGGTTTCAGACAAACAAATCAACGCTTGTCTGAAATCATCAACGCTATGGTAGGTCCATGTTGAAAAGTTTCATCATCATCATTTATTGTTATTATAATATGTTGCAATTTTGCCATCCAGTTACTATGGAGACAAACGTTTTCCCCGAATCAAGTGAAACATAAATAATCAGGAGAGGTCATGTGAAAGATTAGTAGATGAATTAATAAAGTAATTAAAGATATTTTAAAATTTATTAATTTAATAATGTAATTTAATGACATAATATGTTTCTATTTTATTTCCCTACTTAGAATTAAAGTAAATTTAAAATTAATTAATTATTGTACACTATTGCTATGGTAGGATGTTAGAACATCTATTATAGAAATTAAGATCTTTATGTACATACTACATCCCACAATAAAGAATTTGAATTTGAAGAGAAGTAGCCGCAGTGGACGTGCTTTGACAGTTATGATAATTTTAATTTAAAAGTTTTGCACATTACTGTAACACAGATCTGTAGACAATGTTGTGTGATCTGTTATTTACAGCCAGTACATGTAAATTTTGCGGATTTGAAACACGAGAGCAGCCAACGTATAATTGCCCGTGTGAGAAGCATGGTGTGCCGAGATGTATTCCTGCCACTTTCAGCGTTTGGTCTTGGGATTTATTTATTGTTATTGCAAAAACCAGTCTCAATGGG
>LUGF01053815.1:34662-50911 GCA_001625245.1 Calycopis cecrops
TAAAACGTGCCAATATATATGTTTTAGCAAAACTATTAACAACGCGGTTAAAAAAACGTAAAAAATTGCGTGTAGTTGGGAAACAAATCTAGAACCGCTAAAATAAATAGGCTAACACGGCAAACCATTGTACGAATATCATCATATCCTTCGTGGCGGCGCAAATTTTATCATACTATCTATACATCTCATTTTTTGTGTGATAATATGTAAAAATCTATTACCAGATGTGGTACAACGAAATTATATTATTATAATTCTACCTTCCGAAGCTTCGCGTGCGTGGATTTAGGATTTCACAAATGGAGGTTCCAAATTCTTCCGAATGAAAGATTCACAGCTCCTCTTTCGTAGGTGATAGAGTGATAATATGTAGCCTATATTTTGACTAGACCTGTTAGTAATATTCATTTAAAATTGAAAGTAAAACCAATCAGTACTTTGTGAGGTTAGTCCGGACATACGTACAGTCAAACAGACAAACAGACAAACAGACTAACACACACAATTTCAAAAATTTTATTAATTTTGACTTCGGTATCGATTGTAGATCACAAAGTATTCTATATAAAAGTGTTCTATGAACAATGAATAAGTTTTGACTTTCTTACGGTTTTATAATATATGTATTGCTCGTTTAATATTTTGTCACTATTCCCTCATAAACGTTTGTTGCATTTGAGTCACATAGTTTTTAAAATTAACTTCTAAAGTCATTTGAATTTCAAAAGAATAATCTCTACAGATCATCTTTTGTATGAATTACTCGTCACCAAATGATTTATTATTACTTTGCTTTCATAAAGTAACTTCCAGTGGTGTAAAAACTGGAGCTCTCCTTTAACACTTATCTGTGCGCACATAATATTTCTCCTTTGTTGTTTGACATGTTTACCAACATAAATCATGTTTCCCAGCTAACTTTTTTATCATTATTATTATTGCAACGTTTATTTTGTGCTAACAAAAGCTGATTAAGGAACTGATGTGCTGATAGTTCTGGGTCCCACTACGACGTGTTTGTGATAATATATCGTCTAAATATAGCGGGAAAACTATATAATATGAACACTATGTTATAACTTAGAACTAAAAGCTGGTAGATAAAGCAGGTAAGGTTTTGGGAAAATTACATATGAAGTGCCAGAACTGCCAGAACTGCCAGACATGTCACAACTGGTGAGGCACCTCGCGCTCACCTCATTAAGACGAAAAGTGTTAGAAATGCTTTCGAGTTTCATGCTGTTGTGTTTCCGAAGGCCCATTGTAGGTTTTATTAACGCACGTTAATAAAATAATTATAAATCCAATGGAAATATGATTATTAGAAGAATGCTACTTTTTTATAAAATAAATATCCATATATTTGAGTGCACTCGACTGTAAACTGTGTCTGTGTAATTTAACACATATTTTGTGTTGCGAAAAAATAGTCGCGACGCGATATCTAGTCGTCTGTCAAAACACATGCACCAATAGGTGCACATGGAGCCGCCAGCTGTTTCTATCAGAGATAAAACAAATATTTTTATTTATGAACGTACGTTTTAATCTGAGTCAACATTCACATTGCTTTTTTGTTTGTTAAACTTTTTTTAATTTAGCATAAGAGCAAAAGAGGAATCGGAGCCATTTTCATGACTACGCCCATAATCATTCGCGTAGGGGCTGTACAGATTCGTTGCCCCCCTTCTTCCTTCACCCTTCATGGGCGGCGGCTACTTGCACACCGCACGTAACGCGACAGCACTGTCAACATTATCATCAGTATAACTCTATTTTTGGTCACATAAGTAAGGTTTAATATCGCTTTGGTTACATTGTGAATTAGAAGCATATTTTATAATCGTCGTTAGTTACTTAGATTTTAGAAAGGTGTGGCTCAATCTGGCCTGAACATATATGGAGCTGTAAAATATATGAAACTGAATGTTTTTACAGACTTTATTTTACAAAGTAAATTTCTAAAGGTAGATATTGTACATTCTTCACAATAGGATCGTACAAACATACCAGGCCTCTCATAACAAATTTCAAAAGTTGTTATACAGCGTTTTTGTTGTAAAGGTTTTTCTGTCAAAGCCTTTCAGGTACACGCATCTGTAAAATATTGTAAAGGTTCTTGTCAAGTGAAAGATTTCTTTGAACTTAACGTTGTGAATATATACAATAAAAAGGTTTCAAATACTTTTATAATGCGAAGTATGTTAGTATAAGTCTCCTCGCCGAAAGAACCTTTCAAGTGGAATCAAAGATGAAGGTCGACATATTATGATAGACAAGGGCTCGATGCGATGAGCGCTCGATGGCACTTGATCTAAAACCATTTGCTGCTAAGTGATTGTATTTGAAAGGTTACTAGAAAATCATATTATCTTCTGCTAAGTGATTGTATTTGAAAATACATAATCATATTGCCTTCTGAATTTTAGACCAGTAGCTATTTCATAGCGATCAAACCATTTTTATTAATGATATGGGTTTTGTATCATCATGATTATACCATGACACATTTCTATATTTTTTAACTCTATCGCTTTGTGTATATTTTTCGTAAGTTTCCCACTTAGTGAATTATATTCGTTTGGTTCCCCAGAGATTTCCCATACATCCTCATTTCTGCTGAAAGTTTCCACGTGTTCCCAATCCGCCGAGACATCGGGATGTTTTATATTCATATAGCATGTATTTTATTATTGCTAGCTCACGTGCGTTTCTACACGAGTACCAGCTCTCATATTGATTGCAGTAACAGAGTCCCAATGGAGATATTAAACGATCAATCTTGTTTGTGTGCAACCGGTGGGACAACGATGTTAAAATAACCAATAAGAAAATACATTTGCTGTTGTCTCAAACAGTGAAATATGTACCGCAGCTATGCAGTACAAATCCCGAAAAAAGCAGAGCGACAGACCATAGATTTGATAGTAAGAAATATCTCAACAATTACATCTGTCACTGATGTGCCCTGTCTTGAGAAGAACTGGCGAAATAAACTTAACGGGCCTCATGATGTGATGAAATATCTAAGGTAATGAATAAAGGTAACATAATGTACGGTGTTGTGTGGTACATGAGACACGCTGGCTTATTTGTTTTGATTAATGCCTATGTCGTCACATCACTTCGTTCAGTTGTCATGAGGTATAAATCCGTATTTAATAATCATCATAAGCCTGTTATAGTTTTGGCATACATTTGGGAGTGTCCTACATCATTCTCACTTTGTTCCGAATATTCAACATTTATACTGAGTAGTAGTATATAATCTATAACTATATAAACAAAGACGTATCTTAATGACTTATTGAATTGCAGGCAAATCGAGATAAGACAAGCGGGGAAGTATTCGAAAATAATAAAATAAAACTTGATATCACAACTACGCGCTGACATTTCTTTCTTCAAGATGACATGCGTGCAAAACTTTTTGAATTATTCTTCAGGAAACTAATGACAAACTAAAATGATTAAGATTTATAGATTTGAAAATATAGCGTAGCTCTTTTTGTTATACTTTTGTTCATACAATAATAATTATTATCTAGATCTATTGGACTGTTATTTTAAAAGTTTGAAAATAATTTATGATCTGTTCTCTTTAAGCGTCCAATAATATAGAATACGGCGAATGTTGATAAAGTACACATGTTGAACAAAGTTAACGTCTAACACACAAACTCTCTTTGTTTTTAATATTAGTAATATTGATAATAATCATTTGCTAAAATTTGTGGTGCAAATGAGAAATTTGAGATGTCATCAGCAATTCGACAGCTTTTTGCCTCCGTTGTAAAAATTATGCAATATAACTAACACACAATAGGCACAGCAAAAAAAAGTTAAGTCTAAGTTACATCGGTAAAAACTTTAATATACTTTTATTTTGCTTTTAAGATTTTAATACGATATAAGATAAATTAGAAAATCAAGGTAAGTAAACCACATTCTTTATAACCTAGGCACGATGGAACTTGTTTACAATAACATATTTTTCCTTCTTCATATTTCACACTATACAACCACGCCACATGTCTATAATATATGGACTCTGAATCTCATGAATTATTTTCGTTATCATAATTTGCGTTACCTAGGTATGTGTGGATATTTAGAGACGCCGGAAAACATTAAAAAATATCCTAGTGGTCGTTTTCCATACAAGCTAAAGAAATGTAATAAGCATCACTAGAAGAAGTAAATCCTTTGATAAATAATCATTTGTAAAGTCCAACAAAAAATGTCTGAACATAAATGGTGAAACGTTTATCTCCGATCGACCTTCATGATAAGGAGTTTGTTGTCCTAATGGTATTGTGTTTAAGGGTGAGTTTTACTGGCAACGAGTTTTGTAAATTATTATTCTCTTTGCTCATCTTATTAATTTCTTTTAGGAGGCCTTTACTTAACTTCACATTAAATCAAGAAACGCAACAGTACTGGAGATCCATATTTCATTGCTTGGTAATGATGCTTAAAATAATTATATTGGTGATTTAGGTTGATACAGACCCTAATCATTTATGTGGTTCCTGTTACCCGAGGCCGTGGCTTTTTCTTATTTGAAAGAAAAAAAAGTAGAGTAAAGAGTAACCCGAAAATATGTAGTAATAGGTAGTGCCTTGTAGGGAATCAAATACAGTTAAGGTTCCGAGCTTTTATTTATCGATTTTTTTTTGTTTTTTATTTATTGTTAGTTGTCAACCGGGTGATATTGGATTATATCTCTGTATTTTATATTTAAATAGGCTGCATAAGAAGACTTTCCCACAAACTTATCTTGCCTGGTACAGCAGCTGACAGCAGCGCCTTTTTCTAATTAAGTGTTGTCATTAAAATAAAAATCCCGATTTTTAGAGTAAAAATAATGTATGATGCAGGGACTAATTAAAATTATACCATCACAACATTAAAATCGATTCGTCAGATATGTTTGTGGCACTGTACCGCCGTGTACTTGTAATCGCCTGCTCCTCCCGATATCTAACGAGACTTACTAATTTCAAGCAAACAGTACTAGCACAATCACTCGGCTAATTAATCTGATTAAAACTCCGCTCTACTTGGCTTTGTTCCCCCTAACTCACTGTAATTTATTTTGAGCGTTATTAATTTACTTTATACTTAATTGGTTTAGAGTTGAATTTTGTTTGTAGTTGGGAGAACAAATTGTTTTACGTCGTTCGTTACGACGAGATGCATTATCTCTCGTCCTACACAGTATTGATAGGAAAAGTGGCTAATGAAATAAATAAGGGTATTATCAATGGCACTCTTTAAATAGCAATTATCTGAATAAACTCTTAATTTTTCATTTCGTGTACAAATATATTAACACTTTAGTTTTCGAATAGTTTATATCAGCTTATTTGTTAAGTTCTCACTACTTTTAAAGAATAAGGGAGTAAGAGAGCCAGTCGGCCCATGGAGGTGGGAAGAGAAAGGGGGGCAGCGCATCTGTATAGTCTCTATGCAGATGTCTATGGGCGTCGGTAGTCATGAAAATGGCTACAACTGCTCGTTTGCCCCCCTATACCATAAAAAAAAAAAAAAAAAGAAAAAGTCGAACCCTATGTATGACCACCGATGCTCATAAACAAACGCATAGTGGCTATGAAAAAACCTTGCCCTCCGCTCAAAGGGCCAACAGAAACTTATAGTCTACACGGAACGTGACAGAATAGGTGTCACTTGAAGGCAGTATCGTGTTGAAGAGGATCAGGATTCAACTGTAAGGCACTGACAATAACTCTTACTAAATAAAGCTTGTAACTTCTATCACCGTTGGATTTTAACATAAATGAAACCAAGACCTCATTAGTTACATTATAAAATATAGCAACCATTTGAGCAAATCTGTATCTACGCTAATATATTATAAATTTATCTATAAGAAAACTCAAAGGATTTTGTAAATCAGCCGAGGAAGAGAAATTACAACCAACACAGGTGAAATTTGGATATTCAATAACAAAACAGAAATCTTATTCAAGCCTTTTTAATATTATATTTCTCGGAATATTCCATCAGCATATTTTCTTTACTACGTTTGTTTTCTCTGCACGTGTTTGGTATCGTTTTAGTGTGAAATGTACCTAACATTGTAATAGCTATGTTCTTATATTACTATTATCATTGAGTAATCGAATGAGTATAAGGTAGAAGACAAGTCTTACTCCCGAAAATGCTACTACCTTGTTATGTTGGTGGGGCTATGCCGGACAGGGAGGTCCTCTATCCGTCCCTCTGAACCAACGGAAGGTGGCCTGGAAGAGAAAGACTGGCGGAATTTGTCAGAATCAGAGGATTCGGACAAATCGGTGGCGTACTCTTTTGAGGTATTGGGGCCAGGGGTAAGGATGACCCCATTGCACGATTCCGACGTTGTCGTCCGCGACCGGACAGTCCTCAGGGAGGAAAAGTCTGGCTTTTTCGCCGACGACAGTTTGTCGCTGAAGGGATTTTGTTGCTTGTAGATCCAAGACTCTCGAATAATAGCGGCACCAAGGCAAGAGTTTGGTAGGTAGGGCCAACCTAATTGCCAAGCCCGACACTGTACCCGGTTGAGTCACCTAGGCACGGGCACGGATATGTATATTTAAGTTATAAATGTTATTTCTGAAGCTTTAGTCGGATAAAAACAAAAACGATATAGATATTATACATTTTTAAAATTTTAATACTCTCTAATACTTATGCAACAGAAAGTCGATTGCAGATAATTCACAAATAAAAAAAATCATTATAACCATATTTTATTTCAAATCGTTTATCATTAAACAAAGTATAACCTTTTTCCGATAGAGCGCACACTCGCGACTCAACAATCTTTCATCATTTAATTTACCTCGGTATAAAATCGTCTGTATTACTTAACATGTTCCCTGTGATGGCCGAGTTTTACGATATTATCTGCAGTTATATAGACTTATGTATTTTAATATCCGTAAAAGGTAATTTTGTTTTAGTATTTTTATAATAGAGCGTGCATATCATAAGTGTTGGTATTTTTATTTAATAATATAGGGCACAATCAAGCACTTGGAGCTCATGACTACCGACGCCCGTAGACATCTGCATAGATGCTATACAGATGCGCTGCTCTTCTTTCTCCTCCCACCTCCATGGGCCACCGGCTACTTACACACCGCACGAAATACAGACAGACAGACAGCGCAGTTGTCACTTTACGCAGGTCTCGTGTAAGCGAGAGGTATCTCCTCGGTCGTGCCGACCCAATTCGGTTGTATGCAGTGGGGCACTACCTCTTATGTTAATATGTTCGCCCAATCTCCCAGTCGGACTATTTGGATGTCCACAAAACGTCGGGACAGCATCTCCTGCTGTTATTATGAGTATATTTACAACTCATTAAAGTTACTTTCTGTTCAATTAATTTTGATCAACCGATTTTGATGGTTTTTTTTAAATAGATAAAGTGATTCAATAGGAAGGTTTATATGTATAATAACTCCATTTTTGAAGTCCGATATCCACGCGGGCGAAGCTGCGGGCGGAAGCTAGTATATTATAATTGCAATCTTGCAATATCACCCTATTTTGCCCGAATCGCGGACAGTGTCCATCTCTTTAGATCTTATCTTACTACCTAGAATATATTATATTTCACAATTACATGTGCAGAAACAAGTGCGCTCGCTCTATTTGTATTTATTACAAAATTTCCAACGTATGAAACCCGATATTAAAGCACGTAGGTTAATTCAGCAACCGCCCTTTGTGGCGCAAAACCGCTATAAATTACCCGCTTTTAATGCAGTCGAAACAACGACTCTGCCTCGTTTTTTTTTCTCAGGGACTTCAAATGTTGTATTTTAATTTAGTTGCTTTATTGAAATGAAAGAGACCTTCACTCAGCACAGGTTGAAGAAGAGAGATAGAGAGAGAAAAATTAAAATAGGGTTTTTTAACAGTTTTATTTTCTTCAAAGTACCTCTGTGTAGTTGGCTACGTATGTATATTATATTCAAGTCTAATAAGATGCACTTTAACAGGATTTAAGTTTTGTGTTCCTGTTATTGTTAATTAAGCGTGACTTACTACCGCTAAGCAAGGACTGCCCTCAAGTTATAGAGCCAACCTGATATTCCTGGTTCGATTTTCGATTCGGTAGGTATATTTCATTTAGGCTACCACATTTAGCATTGGGTTTGTCTTTTTATTTGAACTAGTTCTAATATTTAAAAATAGAGTTGGCGTATGGAATGACTAAGCGCAAATTTTACAAAATCACTCCTCACATTTCTGTAAATGAACATCAGATTACAGCTTAATCTACAATCTAGGTACAATTATCATACAACTCAGATAGATATATACATTAAAATAAGGGGTTCCAAAACAGGGACACGTCGTAAATACGCGTCCCACTCGATTGGCAAATAAAATGCCCTCGTATCAAGACTTACGTATTTAATAAGAAACGGATAGCGGGGATCATGAACTAAGTTAAATGTTGTTTTATTTTCTTATGTCTTTAGTTTTTGGTGGATATTTTTTTATAGCACAGGACGCAAACGAGCAGTTCGGTCACCTGATGTAAAGTGATCACCAACGCCCACAGACATCCTCAACACGAGAGGTCTAGCAGATGCGTTGCCGACCTTTGAGGAAAGAATAAGCTCTTTTCTTGAAGATCCCTAGGTCGTATCGGTCCGGAATTACCGAGGGGTTCAGCTGATATCAAATTGAAGAGTGCGCGGGGTGAAATTGCGCTTATAGCGCACAGTAGTGGACTTCGGAGGATCTAGAGGCTGATGGTGGAATTTGGAATTTCGGCGCGAAGTCCAATAATGGAATTCAGCTGCGGATATTAATCCGAACAATTCCTCGGAACACTCCCTGTAATAAATACGATAGAAGATGCAGAGCGAGCTGACATCTCTACGCAAGGTAAGAGTATCAAGTTAGCGGGAGAGATACTGGTTATCGACGATTCGAGTTTCGTCGTATACGGTCAAATGGAATGAGCTGATATTGTGGGGCTCCTGCCTAAAGGTGAGAGCAGTACTCCATGTGCGGTCGGACTTGCGCTTTGTAAAGTTGCAGCCGATGGGCTGGTGTAGTAGTAGTACTGCTTCGCCCTGCCGAGCACACCTTGCTTTTGCGACGCTAATTTAGCCTTCGCTTCCAAGTGGCCGCGGAACTGAACGTTTCTCGATATCTCGACGCCCAGTATTCCAATGCTAGCTGTTAGCTGTAGCTATGAGGGGAGTATTTCGGAATCGAGGAGATACGACAAACTGTGTTCTTTTAGTGGAAAACGCGCTGACTTGTGACTTTTTAGGGTAGAATTGGACTTAATTTAGTCGGCCCCATTCCCAGACTTCGCATAAGCTCGACTCGATTTCAGATACAAGTTTGTTCCGGTACTCGTTGACTTGTTCCCGTGATATATTGACGTGGCCAGTATATAGTGCGTCACCAGTGCTATCATCTGCATAGCAATTAATGATAGCGGTTCGAAGCATGTCATTTATATGCAAGAGAAACAGAGTGGGTGACAGAACACAGCCTTGTGGAACGCCAGCATTAACATACATACCTAAATTGGCTGGACGGAATTTGACGAAATTTTTTTGTGTGTGTTGAAGGGGATTTGAGAATGGTTTAGATTCACAAATTAGCCGCCAATAATGTTGTATAATAATTTTATTTATACCTTTATATCGTTACATTTGTAAATTGAAATACTATTTTAATCTTTCTTTGTACAAACATTGCCTTATTTCAGTCCTGTATCAAAACAACACATTTTATTCTCAAGAAAGCATTTTTAAAATTTTTAAGTTGCATAATATTATGATTATGTATGGAGAAAAGTATAAAATAATTTGTATTAATACGTAGAGTTGTAATTTGTATTCCCTTCCACCCCCAAAAATGGGGATCAAGAATCTTAAATTTGTCTTTTGCAAATTAATTAATAGATTTTAAAATTTGATATTCAAAATCCTTTTATCGAAAATTTATCATGGATTCAAAGGGTTTGTTTCAAAGGAAATTAGTTTATGAAAATTCACCTCCGCGTTAGATTGAGTTCTATCAGACTGACAGAATTTTAGTCGGCGTAAATTATTGAAGGTAAATGAGCCGTGGCTGTCTTGAAGCTGTCTTATCTGTCTTATCTGTCTTGTCTAAAAGCTCAGTTTAAAGTAAATTTCAATGGAGAGAACAATTTTATAACAAACTAGCTTCAGCCCGTAGCTTCGCCCGCGTGAATTTCGTTCTTCAAAAATGGAGTTATTATACTCTAGCTATGCTACGTGATTTAACCCACGTAAATTTCGATCCCGTAGAAAATAGAAAATCATCCCATGGCATCACCCAGGAACATTTTTTCGAGAAAAAAATTATGCTATGTGTTATACCAAGTTAACCTCTATGTATTTACCAAATTACATGAAAATCGGTTCAGCAGTTTTTGCGCGACGGAGTTACAAACAAACATACAAACAAACAAATTTACAAACTTAGGATATAAACCTTGCTCTTGAATCACTATCTATTTTAAAAAAACCATCAAAATCGGTTGCGTAATTTTAAAGACCTAAGCACACAGACATACAGACGGTGGAAATGACTTTGTTTTATACTACGTAAAGATTGTAGACTTGAGTATAAAAACGGAAAATGAGATTGCAGTTTCAAACAGATTTCTTATTTAATATTGGAGGGCGATTGGTGATATTTAACTTTTACACAATATAAGTATCTATAAATTGATTATATTCTTTGGAATGCAATTGAATGCATTCTAAAAATGTGCAATGGCCGATCCTACAATGCAATAATCACTTCTATTATAGATTATGCATTTATTTATACCGAAATCGGTAGACTCGGTTCTGTCGGGATGCAATTGTGAACTTTATCAGCTTAGATCTATATCTATATATAAAACTCAAAGGTAGTCTGACTGACATAGTGATCTATCAACGCACAGCCCAAACCACTGGACGGATCAGGCTGAAATTTGGCATGCAGGTAGATGTTACGACGTAGGCATCTAAGCTAAGAGGTTAAGACAGAGTATTTTTAAAAATTCAACCCCTAAGGGGGTGAAATAGGGTGTTGAATTTTATATGGATTTCTTAGAAATTAACGGGTGAAACCGCGGGGCACACCTAGTTTCAAATAAAATCCCTGCTGCTTATGTAAACATAAGTGACAGCGAAATCAACGTCACCAGCAGAGTTATTGTAGTTAAGTAGGAGAGTTAGATCTTTGGTGTTACGGATGTCTGTGGGCGTTTGTGATCACTATGCATCAGGTGACTATTCTATACATATAAAAAAAATGTATTTAACACAAGTGAATGTGTCTGGAGTATTTTCAAGGGAACATTTCAGTCCGCCTTCAACTTACAAAAACACTTGGCAGCGTGCCAGCTCACTTTGTCTAACATAATGCTATCTTTTTTACCAAAGCCTTTATATTTTTTCGATTCCACCGAGACACAGTTACGCGCTTCTACCGGTGTTAAAATCACCAATGTTTAAAATAAAGTTCGGTGATGCTTACAAGATCACTTCCCGGAGAACTACAATCATGATATTTGTCAAAAAGTGATTTAATAAATACAATTAAATAAAGAAAAACATCGTAACATCAAAAATTTGCAATTTATAAGTTATATCTCAGAAAAAAAATATGACTACATTTGCTATTCTCCCAACAACAGTAAACTGTATCACAGAAAGCTAGATCATGTAATTATAATATCAATAACAAAGGTTTATCCGTCCTTTGATGACATAAGCCTTTTAATTCAAATTTAACATAATGTAATAAACAATTTATAAATAGTTACACAATAAAAAAGAATTTATAAATAATTTCGATGTATCCAATGCACTAGGAGTGCCTCGCCTTACAAAAACACATCCTTAGACGAGGTTTACTTGAACTGAGTATTTTACTTTAGAAGCCGCACAAACGTTCTTTCATAACTTTTAAATTGGAAAAGTGAGAGAGGTTTTAAAACAAGTTTCTTTTAAACTTTTTCTACACGTCATTTAAAAATTTGGAAGAGTGCTCCTCCTTTTTAGGGTTCTGTAGCCAAATGGCAAAAAACGGAACCCTTATAGATTCGTCATGTCTGTCTGTCGTTTGTCCGTCACAGTCTTTTCTTTCCGAAACTATTATCCATTTAATAAAGATGTTACAAATTTTTCAGGCACGCAAGCTTCGCTACTAAACTCGATATGAGTTGATAATGGTCTAAACACAGAATTGAATATTAATTTATTCTTTGAGTATGATTTCCCAGTAGCGAAGAACGTGCTTACACACTTTCTAATATATCATCCCTTGCCGTGATCCATGGGGCACGGCGTATTCCCTGTACACCATGTCTTGTAATTCATGAACATAGTAATTATTTATTACGCTGAAAGACGGAAATAGCATTTATGTTAATAAAATGAACAAGTCTCATCACCGTGACCTAGAGCGCGCTTTGTCATGTCCGGCAGCGGGTGTGATGTGGGAGTGATATGACAACGTTCGTAAAGGAATTTTAATTAACACGTATACCTACCTATATATAATATATACCTACTGTATACATAATCTATGGACACTTATTTTGTATTAAATTTGACGCAACTATAGATAAAGATATTGTTAATGTCGAGTTTTGAAATTGCCTCTAATTTGCCTGTAAAACATTTCGACTACTTCTGACACACACAACAATAAGTATCGGCCAACACTATGTAATATAACACACACTATGTAATATAACACTATGTACCTCACAGGCATACATATTATACAACAGATCAGATTGTTTAGTGCGAATGCCAAGTCGTTCTTCTTTTTAAAATGTAAAAACTTTTTAATATTGATATTGTATTAACTTAAAGTAATAATAACTTAAGAGGGACTAAATAAATTGAACGACTTGGTATAACACGGATCTCATAATTTTTTACGGTAGATAAACTGAGTTGCGAGACTTGGGTGTTTTAGAAATCATATTTTTGATGACATTCCATATTTATATTTTGGTCATTTTATAATGTGCAATGGTGTAGGCATTTACATTTATCGCAAAGCACGACGACGTTCTGTCGCGTTTCGTGCGGTGTGTAAGCAGCTGATGTATACGCCTCTGTGTCTATGGGCATCGGTAGGCATGAAAATGGCTCCGACTGCTCGTTTGCCTTCTTGTACGTCTTACTATGTATTTATATTTCTTGTGTGCGTGTGTATATCTCTGAACTCCTCCTAAACGACTGGACCGATTTTGACGAAACGTTTTGTGTGCAGATGGAGCTGCAGTCCTATGACAGATATATAATAAAAATGATATAAGTATTTACTTACCTTTTAATGACTACCGACGTCATTACAAATATTTCCCACCTTCCTTCCCCCTCTTTAATGCCACCGGCAACAACTGGCACCACAAATGCAAGCATAGCCGGCGCCTTTTTTAGTTAAGTCAACAATATTTTAAGAGCTATGAAATATGAACGTGTTTTACTTTATTTTTAGTTATTTTTTATTTTTTAGCTAAACGAGCAGACAGGACGTAGTTAAGAATTCATTTTCATTTAATTCTAACGTTTATTGCATTTTGAAGTTATTAGAACGAACTATTGTTTGTGAGTGTAGAGTGGGGCTGTCGCATTGCGTACAACAGGGGTATTTATAATGATAATACGATAATACATTGCCCATGGAGGTGGGAGGAGAATGGAGGGCAGCGCATTTGTATAGCCTCTATGTGGATGTTTGTGGGCGTCGGTAGTCATGAAAATGGCTCCAACTGCTCGTTTGCCCTCCTATACCATAAAAAAAAAAAAAAAAAGAACATTGTGCTTCGGAGGTTAACTCAATTTTTTATCAGCTAATTCATGTTTTTAGTCCATCTGAGGGCCTGCCGCAAGGACCTCGTTTCAAATTGCTAGAATAGTTATTCGTATTATTAGTCGCAGATGTGATGAGATTCACATTATTTCTAAGTCTTAGCACAACAAGTAATGATGAAACTATCAAGATGTCTTGTGTACATTATGTTTTGTCAAAGAAACTATTTTTTTTATGGTATATGGGGCAAACGAGCATTTTCATGACTACCGACGCCCATAGACATCCTCATAGAGACTATATAGATGCGTGGCCCTCCTTTCTCCTCCTACATGTAAGCGTGCAATGTGGCACTACCTCTTACTATCAGCATATATCGCAAAAATATGCCCTAATGTTTGCTTGATGGTGAATCGCAGAAGCTGTTACTGCAGAAGAAAAGATGCCAAGATGCCAGTATTGTTTTCAATGGACCCCACTATGCTTATCATAATAGTATCTCGACATAAACAACACAGTAAAAACGATTATTTCAATACAAGAATATAACCATAATTCAGTATACAATGAATATTCACCAGAGTATGCCGAAATATATACATATTCCTGAAATAAGATAAGAAGTTAACAGGCCCAACGATAACACTTACGATGATAAATGCGGAAACTCTCAAACTCACAATTAAACCTCTTTATGACATCATTTATATTAATTCACAAAAATATATATAAGAAACATATTCCATATTTTAAATTAATTAGTATAATGAAATGCAGCCGCGTTGTACCGCATGATAAATATACTAATTTAATTATCAGAATTAACTAAACATGTTCATTGGCAGGAGTTATCATTACGCATCTATCAATATATATCCATAACACAAGAAGCACATCTTTAGGCCAGTTACCTAACGGAGAATGGATGCCTTATTTTTGGTAACGCAGGGAATACTTTACGTACGCTACCGGGTGGCCCCTAGACCTATATCGGGCTCGATACTTAGTGCAATACCGACTGAACATCATTTTTTAGCCGCTTTAATTGAAGGTTCCGGGATCTGCAGGCTACAGGATCCCTCCAGCGACAGGCTGGCCTCGGTGAAAAGGCCGGACTTCTCCTCCTTGGGGATTGTCCGGCTGCCTTTGAACAGTTCGTACTCCAACGTGGAACCCATCCTGACCACTAGTCCCAATGCTACAATAGAGCACGCCACGCCGGTGGTCCTAATTCATGCCGCCGTCTGCGGATTTAGAGGGACGGGTGGAGGACATCCCAGCTGAGCTGCTCATTATTTGGCCTATCCCCCCAAGCCAATTCGGCATGAGCAGCCCTATCCGGCATAGCCTTGGGGATCATAGAGCCATAGAGCTATGCAAGCCACCACGACAAGGTGGCAGCACTACGGGGGGATATTGACTACAACTTAACTTACCTATACAAGGATGATAAAAGCGAGAGGCATTAAATGGTTTCATTTAACATATTTAGTGTAAAATTTCCAGACTACACAACTATAAACAGATCAATCGGAGCAATAGTTTAGCCACAGGAATTTTTTAAAGGTTTTTCTGAGGCAGCTGATCGCCGACTATGGTCGGCTGGGATCATTCATCTCGTGCTCGTTGTAGCCGACCGGTACAAAGAGTGATAACATTTTTTCGCTATTTAATTTGTTTGAAAAAAGTATTTTCGTATACTTGTCGTAAAGTTTTTTTTAATTGTTTCGGATTAACTGTAGGTACTTATAGTATATATGGTTTCATTTAATGCCTCTCGCTCTTATCAACCCTGTATAAGCACTTCCGGAGTAGCTGGAGGTTGAGTGTGTGGGCTTGCAATTTCCGATGGCTCATTGGAGGGCTCAAAGAAGGCGGAAGAGCGACATGTTTGCACAACATGTATACAGATATCTATGGGCTTTAGTTGTCATAAGATCTTTTTATCTGCTTGTTAATCTCCTTAGACGGTCGGCAAGACGGAGATATTTATTGGTGCACATATAAGACGGATCTGCGGTGACTGTAAGTAACTGTTCGTTGCTTATTAATGCCAAAAAAAATATAAAAATTACATAGCTAGAAGACGATGAAAAAGTATCTATGTTAGGAATGTTTGATCATTATTGTTATTCACTTGTTATGTAGCTCTAGCTCTAGCTACGTATATTATTTTATCTAGCTATGTATATTATTCTTGCGTAAGCTCTAGCTTACGCTAGAATAATATACATAAATGTGGCCCAATTTAAATTGATATAGATCATTATTTAATGACATAATAGTTTTACAAAAGATATATTACAATTGAGTTATAAAAAGTAATAGAAAAACAGATTACAAGAATTTTTGTTGTTGTATCTAGAGTTAGTCCCTGATGATTTGACGAAGACGCGCCGCCTCAGAA
>LUGF01053820.1:4062-18025 GCA_001625245.1 Calycopis cecrops
CCCCCCCCCCCCCCCTCGTCACACTTTTAAATTAAGAGAACTAGAAATCTAAAAAAAATATGTACGCTGTAGATCTCAATAGAAACTTCCAAAGAAAATTAATTTGAGCAAGATATCACTATTAGTTTCTAAGAAATATTACATTTTCAAAAAACACAAATACAACTTTGTAGTTTATACAAACTATAAACTCTATGAAAAACCAAATTATTTTTATAGATACGGAACGGAACCCTACATAAGCGAATCTGCCTTGCACTTGGCCGGTTTTTTGACCTACTTTGAAAATACAATTATTTCTTCTTATCTCTTGCATATACAAATAGGGTTGGAATAGGTACGGACTCAATTACTGAGTCGAATCCAATTATCCTCGTAATAAATATTAAATGACAAAAATCTATTTAAATATTTGCCACTGCTGCAGAATATGAGATGTAATAGCTGATGTTAAGAGAAATGATAGACTGGTTCTTGAGATGATATTATATTCGTAAACCTTAACAGGATAGCTATTTAGATGAGAGAGCGTGTGAGGAGTCCATTGCAGCGCGTTGGCTTCTAATATAGGATCCATTGCTTGTTCATAAACTGCCGCTTTTTTAGCCAAGTGGACACTGATTTCTATCGATTTTATCGAAATTAAAGATTTTATATTCAAAAATAACGGCCCTGTTTATAATTAAAATTTTGGTAAATTTAGTAAATTTTCGATTTTCTAGATGTAATTCAAGATGTACCTACATTATGTTGTTTTTGAGGATGTTGCAATCGAAGGACAAGTATGATTTTTTGTGTACACTGTAAGCTCATCTTAAGGTACTATTAAACAACAAAACCTTGGAGGTACAATTTATTTTCACAGTACCTATTATTTCGAAAATTATTCATTCACCGAAAAGTAAGAAAAAATGCAGTCTAGCTATTAACACTAGAGGAGACTATAGTGCGATAGCTAGGTTATTGTATTATCCTGTAGTTTTTGTAACGTAGTTAAAAAAGTTTTGTGTCAAATATATTGAAATTTCGGATCATTTTTAAAAAAACCATAATTTGTAAACCATAAATTTTCGCTTAAGGCGAAATGGGCTCCAAATTTGTCAATCCTTGCTCACGTATATTCAAACCTTTGAAAACCATTGATTATTATATTTTTTTTAGCTGTGATAATAACAAAACACGGCATAGTGCTTTGGTCGTCGAAACACGATTAAAGAATTTTGCCTCGATAGAAAGAAATCGTAAACTTAAATGAAAAAACACTATTTCTGACGTTGCCATCAATATTTAAATCCATACTATTCAATAACTATCAATGTTATTTCCACAACTAAAATATGCATCTATTCCCAATCAAAGAAATTTAAGGAGTCACTTTTTTATGTATGTTTTTATTTATGTAT
Organism: Calycopis cecrops; assembly: GCA_001625245.1. Taxonomy (NCBI): domain Eukaryota; kingdom Metazoa; phylum Arthropoda; class Insecta; order Lepidoptera; family Lycaenidae; genus Calycopis; species Calycopis cecrops. The sequence continues at coordinate 5,466 of LUGF01053820.1, forward strand.
GTTTAAATGATCACTCGTGATGTTATCAAGCTGGAAAACGTAAACGGTTCAGCCTGTATAAAAAAACAATCAATCATCAGTAATATATTTCTCATTAAACGCAGGTGAAACCGTTTGAACATAGCTTTTACTAGCTGTTACCCGCGGTGTCGCTTGCGTGGTAGCTATAAAAAGGAGTCGATGACACTCTTCAGTTCTTCATCTATATCTATAAATATCAAATCCATTGATCCGATTTGATGTGAAAGAGGGACAAACAAACAAACACACTCGCATTTATAATATTAAGAATGGATTATAAGAATCTTATTATCTTTACAGATATTATCCAAGATGAGGAACAAGTGGAAACGTTCTAAGAGGAACCATATAATCATAGTGCTGGCCGTCGTCTTCTGTATAATATATTATATGCTATATCTATACCTGCCCATGAGGTAAGGATTAACTAAGAGACGCTACGGTCTAAAAAAACAATAACTTTAACGTAACATACAGTAGAAATAAGTAAGAAACATAAAGGAAAATGATAAATAAAACAAGATTAGAAAAGCACAAAAAAAAATTGTTTTTAAAAACATTAATTACTTATTGCTGAGGCAGTGGTTCGATCGGTCCCCATTTATGGAGTGGAGACAAATTGTATCGTGTAAGCGACACTTAACCTATAGATCGCGCAATGAGTTCAGCACGCTCGGTGAAAGTGGTATGTGTTAATTTACTTCAGATCAACCAAAAAACTTTTTCACCTATGCCGCCACGCTTTTAATATACAATATATTCAAGTATACCGATCGTAACTCATCGTGTTATCTATGTTTTATATAAAAAAGTATGATTAAATGAAGTTAATAAATTGAATAATACTATTGGTAACGATCTGAGGAAACTATTTTGTGATCGCTTTTTTGTACTTTCGTGTGTTGTAATGCTGTGTTCATTTTTAGAATACTTCATCGTAAGCATGGGCGTACACGTGTGGTGAAAAAAATGCTTATTAACCATATAAGAAACAGGTAAGTTGTCATGCAATAACAATTACTTATTTTCACTAGCAATACAGTTATTAATTTATTTATCTGATAAAAAATAACTAGTTCATTTAAGCGGAATTTAGACGATCTAATATATGACACAACTAAGTATTGCGCAATATAAATTAAACTGGAGTGAACTTTTATTTCTATTCTACAACATTCAAATAGTAAACCAATGTCAATAACAACTACTTTGTAACATTGCACTATATACTCTAACTTAAAGATTTGGTAAAAAAAAAATTGGTGGCGGATTTTGATTTGATGAGTTATTTGTTATGTTTTTAAAAAATCTAATTTCGTAGTCTTGTTTTGAGCTGGCCTTTGTTGAGACTTTTTTAAACTGAATGATGGTTTTAGAATAAGTTGATAAAAATATCTATAAGATTTTAGAAGAAAATATTAAAAATATTCGCTTTATGAGCATAATAAATTTATTTGCACAATAAAGTTTATTTGAAGAAGAGACCGTATCGTATCAACGATATAATATATGTATATTTAAAACCAATTAAAAATTATTTAGTGTAGTAGAGTATTTCTACAAAATTTTATATCAGAAGTTTTTTTTTAATATTATTGTGGTTCCTTTTTTATAATTAGTTTGTAGAAATCTCATAAGTATATAAGCACACCTATATACATAATATAATAAAAAATATTAATAAATAAAAAATATATGTCACAGTTTATTACCAAAAAACTAACCTTAAAAGTGCATAATATTATGATGTGTATCATCTGACATAATATTATCATTCGTCGTGCTGTAAATTGAGATGGGATCACGAAATCACTTCTACAAAAAATATACGAAAGGATACAGGTAGTAATATAATAAAAAAAAGTGTTCGCTTTTGACCACACAACGAAAGTCAAATTTTATTATTGATTTAATACACAAATTAATTACCGTAGTTACAATGACATAACATGTCATATGATATTTATATTATAAATTCAAAAAAGTTTCATTTTAATCAGATTTGAATTTTGATTTTGAATAATTACTTCCATTGGCCTCGCCTGTGTGTGTGATTTTTTGTAACGCTCTTACTTACTTAACTTACTTACCAATTCAAGCGCGCGTATAAAAGTTTTACTTTAAAAAACAAACGAAAAAATCAAGAAAAATAAAATGATATATAATAGGTACTGTTTGGATCACTATGGTAATAAATATTATGTATACATAATTATGATTATTGTAACTTTAATTATATAACAGCATTAAATGTGATTGTGTTGAGGGCACTCAGTCTATATGCTTGTGCAATTTCGGCATGTTGAATGTGATTTTAACGTGAAATGCTTTTTGTTTTCAGGCAGATGATTATCGCGTAAGTAGTGAATTGATTTTGTATTGTATGCGTTTACTGCCTCCGAGTGTTATAGCGGCCCTACACGCTCCGGTATACCGGAAGTGTCAGAATAGATCTCCACAGGTGACCGGAAAAGTATTATATATGTAATATCCGAATTTTACTATAGACGAACTCGAATCGCCTGCGTAGTCTTTATTTTTATATTTTTAATAACTGATATATGCTGGGGAAAAGTCGACGAGCCGTGAATGGATAAATAGAGGGGTTTGTAACCCTAACCACCTGATTGTTACGGGTACAGTCTATTTTCACGAAAATGCTGTATTTTGCGTTATTTATAAAACTCCTGTGGCCTTCAGTGGGGATGAGTGAAAATTGCACATGTATTATGCGGATGGCGATAGGCTAATGCCGAATTTCATGTTTTTTTTATCGCTATAGAATAGGAGGGCAAACGAGCAGTCGGAGACATTTTTATGACTACCGACGCCCATGCTGCATTAAGTCTATGCGCAAGACATGCGCATAGACTTAATGCAAATGCGTTGCCCTCCTTTCTCCTCCAACCTCTATACACGCCGCACGAAACGCGACAACCCAGCTCACAGTCACATATATGTGTTACCGATAATAGTCCTCTTTCCTGTGCTACGAAGAAGTGGGCCTACGATTACTCGTAGCACACACTTGTATCGCGCTAAATACAAGTGTGTGCTACGAGTTATCATAGGCCCATTTTAAATGCCATTAAACATAATATGGACACGAAATATTTTTCCCTAAGTTTCATACTTCTGTAGCGTAGCATACATGTGCTACGAGTAATCGTAGCTCCATTTTCCTGTGCTATGAAACATGTTAGCGCGAAATACTTTTCGCTGTGATAACGCCATTTTTTTTATGTAAAATGTCTTTACGCGCGCTTGACTTTGAAAGTAAACTGATGAACGCGTGACGAGAGCGTTACAAAGTGTGATCCGGGAAACGGAAGTTAAGGAAATATAAGTTAGTAAAGACAGAAAGAGGGAGGACTACGTCTCTGTAGGAACAAGAAGAGACAGCGCGCGTGCACTTTTTCTTTCTCCCTCTCGTAGCTGTGTTTCGTGCATGAAGGTTTACTCCAGTCGTATTGTCTAAACATTTTTTTTTCACTTCATTTTGACCTCAAGGGACATAGAGAAAAACCTGGAGCGGACGCTTAAACAGGACAAGGGGACGGGGTGCGAGATACCCCGCATGGACCCCTTCTCGAAAGAGGCCAAGATGTACGATAAGACGTACCCTAAGCTAGTCTGCCCCGGGAAGGATTGGGTCAAGTGTTATGTGAGTATTTATTGAGGGGGCAAACGTTTAAGTGTTTTTTTATTCGACGCGTTTTAATGACTACCGACCTCATGAAAATAGTGCTACATGTTGCCGTCCATTTGGTTACATGCTTTGCTATCCCAGTATATATTACAAGGCACGCAACGAAGGCGTGCTTATCGCATAGCTGGACAATATTCCAATCAGCCCCTGAGGATTTTTCACCTTGTCGTGGTGCGTGCCTCTCTGATCCCTAAGGCTATACCAGACAGGGCTACCCATGCTGGCCAGGCTTGGGAGGAGAGGCCAAACTAAGAGCAGCTCAGCTAAGACGTCCTCCACCCGTCCCTCCGAATCAGCGGCTCCGATGGTGGCGTGGATTAGGACGACCGGCGAGACGTGCTCCGTGCGACAAGAGGTTAAGATGGAAACCTGAACTGACCTTGCTGATGGAAAACTTGCCCCTTACATCCTCTGCTAGTCCTTAAAATCTGTGTCTAAATGTTTACCTCTTGCATTTTAAATATACTGAAAAAAACAGGAATCCAGACAGACTGTCGTCTAAACGTAATATGTAACGCACCGTTACTTATAGGAGCGTAACGATGTATTACGTAAAGTATCACTTCATTATGTTACTAAGGCATTATGTTACTAACCGCTATATGCTATGTCTGAAATAAAGAAGTATTATTATTATAATCTGATGATCTGAAATAAAGAAGTATTATCTTTTCTGCTGTGTTAAACGCTTGCTCTAATTGCAAGAAATAGAACGCCTGCCAGCTGCTTTTTGCTGAAGTGGTTTAGCCTCCCATAATAAGTGTCACTTCAATATTCGAGCAAATCCATTTTTTTTTTCTTTTTTCTTTCTTTCTTTCTTTCCTTCTTTATTTCTTTTAAAACAATGATTACCTTTTTTGTTTTTCAGCACTCCAAATGTAGGGTGATTCCGGAAATACTTATGACCACGAGGAATGTTGTCTGCACCTACAAGGACATTGTGTACTTCAATGACAGCAAACGCTTCCTGGGGATGCCCGAGAAGGTGCTGGGGAATGAGACCTACGTGCTGCGGTTGAGCGACCACGTCAAAGTGTCGTGCAATGGGATACGCAAAGACAGGTGAGGGACGTGTAGGAGGTGCCGCGCATGACAAAAGCAGGTGAGAGATAAGGACAGGCAAGGGACGCGAATGAGGTGTCACGCAAGACAAAGACACGTGAGATACAAAGACAGGTGATAGACATGTAAAAGGTGCCACGCAAGACAAAGACACGTGAGATACAAAGACAGGTGATAGACATGTAAGAGGTGCCACGCAAGACAAAGACACGTGAGATACAAAGACAGGTGATAGATATGTAAGAGGTGCCACGCAAGACAAAGACACGTGAGTAACAAAGACAGGTGATAGACATGTAAGAGGTGCCACGCAAGACAAAGACACGTGAGATACAAAGACAGGTGATATACCTGTAAGAGGTGCCACGCAAGACAAAAACACGTGAGATACAAAGACAGGTGATAGACATGTAAGAGGTGCCACGTAAGGCAATGAAAGTTCAGAGACAAAGACAGATGAGGTAGGTATAAGAGGTGCCACGCAAGACAAAAGCCGGGGAAACCAAGACTCTATCTTTTCTATTATGGTTCTATTTTTAAGGTATTCAAAATTTATTTAAATTATAAAAATATCCCTCTATCAAATATCTCTTTAACTTTTGGTCAAACGAGTGCAGAGGTCCTACATCTTTTATTTCTTCAGGCGATCTGTTATAGATTTTGGGAGCCACACAAAAAAACACTAATACTTCCCGTGCTTTGAGTGTGGGCGGTTATAATTAGAAGTTTATTTTTATAGAGGGTAGAAAAACGTGTTTCATATTGTCCTAGATTCTCTTTCACAAAGTCTGCACAGTCATAATATATAAACATAGATGTTAATGTAAAAATGTTTAAATTAATAAAGTGAGGTTTACAAGTCTACCTTTGATCTATCTATCATATTATTGCCTTGATACATTTTTTTTGCGCTCTAAATGCTACTAAAACGTCTATAGAGTTACCCCGAAACATAATTCCGTATATGATAGGGAGTGAGACATACCCATGACACGCTGTTAGAAGAGTAGACATATTGAATGCAAACGCGCTATGACTTAATTTCCAAGTAATATATTTTGTAGGTTCTTTACATATCAATTCACTATTGAGAGTTAATCTTAGAAATTATGTTATTTTAGTTTCATTTATGGTATCCGTTGTAGTTTATATTGTTAGTCGTAGAAGTAATAGTTTGTTTGAAATTCATTATTTTGGTTTTATCGTAATTTAGTTCCATATTTTTGGTATTAAGCCATATAATTAAATTATAAAATTTTATATTTATCTCGTCGTCTAAATTAGATGTATCTTCTTTTGTAAATAAAACTGTGATGTCATCCGCGAATAATGATTTATTTTTATTTGTGACTTTCAATGAATTATTGATGTAAATGAGAAACAGTAAAGGGCCTAGTACACTTCCCTGGGAGACTCCATATTTACTTTGCTTTAAGTCAGAAAAATATTTTCTTTCGCATTTTGTTATAGGACAGATCTGTACAATTTGTGTAGCTTGTTTTCTGTTATACAGATACTATTTCAATAATTCATAAAATGCCTCAATATCCATATTTCTCTCATTCCACATTAATACAAATCTATATTCCACTTGAATGCAGTTTTTAAAGAGAATTGTAAGTTTTGACCTATCAAATGCTTTTAAGAATGCCTAAGAAAGAACATTAGTGAATTTATAACGAAAAATGATAATCATAACAGGAATACGAAAAACAGGCAATAATTAGACATTTATTTATTTATTTATTAACACTTAATCTATCTTACAGGAGCTTAAACCTAATGCAATAGACATACTATTTACATAGAATTGTGACCATGTAGAATTTCATATAATTTCGGTTTTCTTTACAAAAAAAAATATTAAAAATTGGAACAATCAACGATCCTCCTTTATGTTTACGGGAAAATGCCAGTTTCTATACCTACTTAATTTAATTAGGTAAGTGAGAACTAGAGCGATAATAAAAACGTCATAATATGTTCCTTTATACACAGTACACATCAAGAGCTGCACCATTGTTACCTAACCCATCTATAGGCCATTAATATTCTGATGAAGTGCGTACAGTTAGTTATAATAGATTAAACTTTCGTTTTGGTTCTAAATTTCTATCTATCAAAGTGTCATTTTTATTATTATTTGTGAAGTAGATATTATTTGAGATGCTTGAATATGTCTAAGTACATTTAATTTGAATTTTATCACGTTTCTAGTATTAAAATGCCAATATAACCAATATAAAAGTGAATTTATTTTATTTTTATAATCTACTCGTATTATTTCTCTAAGAAATGATCTAACTATATAATTTTTGAAATTCCCATGACTAAGCAAAATATGTTGAGCATAACTCATGTCATATTTGTATTCTTTACACATATTCAGCATATTTAGATTTATTGTATTTTTATATTTTAATGTATTCTTTCAAAGAAATTCACCTAAAACTATGTTTGTCTTACCCAGTTTGTTAAGACTCTTGTTTACATTGGATTTAATTGGATGCGGGTTTTATTATGAATACCAACCAATGTAATAAGTTTATCATTAACATTTAAAGTTTTCATTTTCTTATTCACACTGCTTACAATATTTACCAACGTTGCATTTTGCATTCAGATACAAATTATTTGGAATTCAGAGCACACTAAATTTTGTTAATTTTTCGAAGTGTTTTACTTGTTAATCCGATAGTATGTATTATCTCTTTTTCATCACTTTTATAGACTATAGGTACTATTTTTTGGCTACAATTAGTTTGTGATTGCTTTAATTCAACATTCCTTTGCTGTGATTTTTTACTTATTTCTTCGCTTATCGCGTATGATTCACTTAGAAGTAACTGTTTTTAATAATTCGTTAATGAAACATTTACAAAAAGTGTGTTTCGGAGTCCCCATAACTGAGAATCGAACTTAAGATGCTTTATTCACAGACCGGGTGCTTACCACCACAATCGTGTCTTGTTCCACAAAGTTGAAAAAGTTATTCGTAACAAAAACAACTTAAACGGATATTATCGTAGTTTATTTATAGTAGTTTATGCAACTGTCGTATAATGAAGGGTATTAAAACTCGAGTGTGAGTTTATGAAACGAGCGAACGCGAGTTTCATAATAGTAACGAGTGTTTTAATACCCGTGTTATATGCAGATGCATACACTGCTTTATCTTCACTAATGCAATTAATCAATTAATCAAACATTGCGAAACATTAAATTCACGCGTACGTGTATTGTCACAGTAAACTTGCCGCCATTAAAATCTAACCAATGAGAGCGCAGCTGCAGCGCGCGCAGGGCCAATCAAGAGCGAGCGCGCGCTGTTGAGGATTTTGACATATTAACACCACCACACCAGCTCAATGTTATAATGAGATTTTACGATATCGATTTGGATATTATAACATCATGTCAATTTGCTTAAATTGAGTATTTTGTTGTCTGAGCTATAACAGTAGTTATTATAAGTCAAGTATTGAAAACATAACAAGAATGTTACAACATTAGTGTAGATAAAATATTTTACAATCCTGATGTGTCAGAAGCTTCACAGCAACTATGGTGACATGGCGACTGAAACGTCGGGTCCTTATTAATCTCATAAATGCGAAAATGTGTTTGATCATTTATTCGTCCTACTTTCACATCAAATCGGATCAACGGATAGATGTGATATTTAGTATGGAGATAGTTGAAAGACTGAAGAGTGGCATGGCATGCGAGCGAAGCCGCAGGTAACAGCTAGTAATCAAATAAACCTTGTTAAAATCCGTTTAAGTTCTTTTATTGTAATGAGTAATATTCGCGTACACTTCATTAAATTTTAAGACATCATAAAATTTTATTCGATTGAAAAAAATAATTGAAGATTTTACGATTTTCAGCCGTGTGCTGTTGAAATGGAAGGGCCACGCGATAGGGCTCCGCCCGCTCACCCCCCCGCCCCCCACCCCTGGGAGGGAGGATTCGTTCAACGTGCTGATACTAGTGTTCGACTCCACGGCCAGGGTCACCTTCATACGCCGCATGCCCAACAGCTACAAGGTGTTGACTGAGCTACTGCAGGCTACTGTGCTTAATGGGTAAGTTGACGATCTACTAAACTTTAAGACATTATACTGCCCCGACAAATGTGGGGAGTGAAGTTTACTCAGACAAAACGCGCGTCATAAGAACTTCCGTAAGAACAGAATAGAATAGAAAGCAATCAAATTTGGTTATGCCGTCAACTTTTATTAAGTTCAAAATTTCTTTAACGGATATAAGAACATTTCTTATATTTTTTACTTCTCATCGATTGTTAACATTATCAATTTATTTACACTCGATTCCACTGTACTTTGATTTAAATCAGGAAGAATTCTGATCATTTTATAATGAGTGATACAAGAGCAAAATCTTTTTTATAGGAGAGAATAGAGAATTTTATAGGATCTTGATTTTTTTGCAAAAACTACGATTTGTACCTATTAAGATGTTGTATTACGAGTAGAAAATTATATGTTAAATATTACAAGTTTAGTTATATCATTGTACAATACTAGAAAGCCTAAAGAAGTGAAATTGCTTTTGGAACCGATACATAAAGGGGTACAACATGTTTTATATCAATATGCACTTTTTTATTTACCTACCTACTTTTATCACTTTTCAAAAAAATTTTCTCCGAAGCTATAGCAAAGACTTAGACTTAGAAGCACTTGACTTGGACCAAAAAAATCTTAATTTTATGCTGAATATTTTAATATAAAAAAAACAAAAAAGTTATAATTCGACGTATATCACTTATCGCAAGAGGCACAGAATTTAAGATTCTACGTAACATACAAACTATATGTACAGTTAATGATATTAATAAGATTGCGGCAGCGATATTATTTTTAGTACACGAACTGGGTTCTACTTAGATGATGCAATAAGGAAGACTCCTTTTTCCACCACGTGGTTCGAAATGTGCTATCTCCGGCTCTTTTCTCGGCATCGGCTTCCAAATTATCCTTCGGCCTTCATCTTCTTAGTGCATATCCAAGAGATGTTCTGATGGTAGGATCAGACCAAATTACATTCCAAATTAAGTAGACATCTAAGAGATTTAGACGATGAAAAATTATACACCAGCAACTAAACACCAAATCCATAAAATAGGTCTCAAGCCAGGACTCAAGGAACGACAGATCATAGAAATACGAATCTTTATGACGAATAGATCTTAGAACAAAAAGCAAAATGCTGGCTGCTAAAATACACATGGCGTCTAATAGGATTTTTAACCAAATTATAACTTTGAACATATCGTATGCAATTAATAATGCCTCTAATGCATCTAATCTATCTATACACAATAAAACTGTAGAAGACGACATTTTGTGTGTCTTATGAGGCTTTCACGTAAAAACTACTGAATGGATTTTGATGAAAGTTTTTCGTTATATGCTATCATTTATCAATATATTATATATCTAATATATAAAATTCTCGTGTCAGTTTTCGTTGCCATACTCCTCCGAAACGGCTTGACCGATTCTCATGAAATTTTGTGAGCATATTGAGCAGGTCTGAGAATCGGCCAACATCTATTTTTCATCCCGATATTCCCACGGGATCGAAAGTTACGTGAGTGAAACCGCGGGGCGCAGCTAGTATTATGTATAATTTAAACATTGATTTAAGACATGTACTAATCTAGTTATAAGATACTAACATAGTTATAAGCTTCTTACTAACACAATATGGATTTATGTGGTCCGAAATAAATGATTTTTGTTTTTTATTTTATTTTATTTATTTTATTTTATAATGATGCAGTTGGTATCTCGACTTAAAATATACTATTGTAGGGCAAAATAACGGATTGCCAATTCGATCACATAACATTACCATGGCAACATATTTTCCAATAATGACATGACATGAGAAGACAACGGCTGTCGGTCAGCTAGTGCATTAATACGAGGATACACTACACAATTATTTATGGACACCATAGCCGCAAAATAATGAAATTTGTTACGTTTTTTGTGTTATCAGATAACTCTATACAGACATTATCAATAGAAAAGCAATCAAGTCAGTTTATTTTTCTTTTGAAACAAAAAATCATCAACTTCAGTTTTTAACAGGAAATGTGATAATGAAATAAATCATAAATAATATGTCTAAAGCAATTTATAACAATAAATAATTTGATTTAATACTAAGGTCTAATTCACTCGTCTTTTGTTCATTGCGAGAAAGGGACAATAGGTTTATTAGTAGTGTGAGCGAGCAAGACAAGCCTGTAATGCTAATCATCATTATTATTGTTACTCACACTCAGGTTGAGTGGCCAACTATTTCAAAAATATGTGCAGTCAATACAGATTACAAAATGATATAATACACAATTGTATTTTGCGTAAAATGCAGTGATTCCTATACAGATGCAAAAAGAGTACAATTTTGTCTGAAATAAAATTTTTAAGATGTTGTTATATAACATGGCATAAGAAGGCGATCGAGCAGTCGGCGGCTTTTGATAGCTAAGGTAACAATTATGAAGACGTCAATGAGCGTCGACAGTCTCGGCTCCGACTGCTAGTCCGGCCTCTAAGACTATTCGTACGTTCCAGATACAACATACTGGGAGAAGGCACCCCGGCTGCTCTGTTCCCCATGCTCACCGGTAAGACGGAGTTGGAGCTGCCTGATGTGAGGAAGCATAAATGGATTAAGACCACCATGGACTCCTTGCCTTTGCTATTCTACAAGCTGAGGGAGGATGGGTGAGTGTTTTGAAGTGATAGAACGCAATACGAACCGGTCTTTCGTATACGTAGGCACAAATCGCTATGAACATAGTAGTAGTAGTAGTAGTAGAACATAGTTTTAAGATTGTTAAAGTTGTAAAAAAATGTAAAAAAATATATTTTTTAATTTATTAATCTATGTTATCGATTCTGACCCTCCAGCAAAAATTTGGGTGCACATAGAAAAAATACTCTGTATATACAGCGTGAAATTAAAGTCGTCCTCGAAAAGAAAATTTTGAAATCTATATCAATAACAGAACCTATGTATAATATTAATTTATTAAAATAACTATTTTTTAGGGTTCCGTATCTCAAAGAGAAAAAACGGAACCCTTATAGGATCGCTTTGTTGTCCGTCTGTATGTACGTCTGTCAAGACCTTTTTCTCTAAAACGCGTGAAGGGATTAAGCTGAATTTTTTGTCAAATACGGAGGTTAGTTACGTCTTGATGCCTTGAAAGAATCACACTTCTAAGTTAACGCAATAAAAAGTTATAGCCATTTATGCACAAATTTTGTATGAAAACGCACTTTTTCGAAAATCTATAGGGTACTTCCCGTTGAGATAGAATTCTGAAATTTGGCAAGAAGTAAGACCTTATGGTATACATATAGGAATAAATCTAAAAACTGGTAAATAAAATTTATATCACTGGAAAAATCATTACCAACTTATGCATGTAGTTCGTTTCATACTAAATATATGCAAGCACCCGCATATAAAAGTTTGTCAACTTGTCGCAGGGAAGTGTAATTTTCTCAACATCTATTATTTTTGCTCATACCTCCCGTTCCTACGGAACCCTCGGTGTGCGAGTCCGGCTCGCACTTGGCCTGGTTTTTTTTTATTAAAGTCGATAGTTATATCGCTAGCGTTTGAAAACGTGAGAACTGATAGTAAGGGCAATAAATCGCGCGCTACATTATTTTACTATAGACTCACAGACTTAGCCAATCATAGCATTGGACGCTCA
>LUGF01053820.1:24413-36105 GCA_001625245.1 Calycopis cecrops
CTATCATGGTTGCGAAATTCAAACTTGTCTTTCAAATAAGAAGGTGTTTTTGGGTCAAAAAGAATTGTGTATAGTAAAGAAAGAATTCTAAAATTACGACGTTGGCAACCACTTTAGCTGTAAGCGATATTGAGTTATGTGCTCATATTTCCGAACGCCATAAATGAACCTTATCGCCAAATTTTGAAGACGCTCTAGTTTGTTAAGTTGTGCTTCGGTTAAGTTAACATAGGAGCTATCTGCGTAGTCTAATAGTGACAACAATATTGATTCCGCAATTGAAACTTTCGTTGAAACAGGAAGTATATTACCAAGACGCCTAATCGAGTGCCACGCAGCAAATACTTTTTTACTTACTTCCTTTACTTGATGTGTCCACGACAAATGTTGGTCAAAATATATACCGAAGTTTTTGACTTATTTACTGTACGGAATATTAGCACCATTTATAGACACTGAAGGCAGATTATCCCAGTCCACCCTCGAGATCAACCCAGGACTGCCTATGATTATTGCTTGTGTTTTGATTGGGTTAATGTGAAGACCATGACATCTGCTCCATTCACTAATTGTTGCTAAATCTTTGTTCATGGTACCAATAGCACTGGGTAGGCTCTTCAGGTCTGATTGAGTGTAAATCTGTTATATTTGACGTTACAATTGAATTACCAGTTTTTATTGGTGCTTTAAGTTATTCCAAATTCATATGCTTCGGCTCGAGAACCATTATAATTTCACGGTGTATATTACATCACTACATAATATTATAAAAAAAGTCTCTTACCACCGTGTGTGTGTCTGTATGCTTGGGTTTTTAAATTTACGCAACATATTTTGAGGAGGTTTTTTTATTAGAAAGAGTGATTTAAGAGGATGATTTATATGTATAATAACTCCATTTTTGAGGTCCGAAATCCACGCGGACGAACCTGCGGGCGGAAGCTAGTATAAACTAAAAGCGAGTGATTCCTTACTAATGTGAAGTCAAAGTAGGGGGCCTTCAGCCTCTATAATTGGAGGGCCCCGCATTTACAAGCGACAGGGTCACAAAGGCTGGCCTCGGTGAAAAAGTCAGACTTCTCCTCCTTGGGGACTGTCCGGCTGCACTTGAACATTCCATGCTCCAACGTTGGAACCCTGCAATGGGGTCTGGTTCCCATCATGACCCCTGGTCCCCATGCTCCAAAGAGCACGCCACGTCACTTATCCTAATCCACGCCTCCAATTGCTGGTTCAGAGGGACGGGTGCAGGACCCCATAGCGGACCTGTTCTTTGTCTGGCCTCTCCCTCCAAGCCTGTCCGGTAAGAATAGCCCTATCCGGCACAGCCTTGGAGATCACAGAGGCACGCAAGCTACCAAGACAAGATAGGGCAGCCTCTTCCGGGTGGCCCTGATTAACCTAACCTTGATTAAAAATTTCAAGATATCGAACGGCGTATTTCGAGGACTCGCCCCAAATGGGGACGTTCCAGTTTAGATTCAACGGATTCAAGCGTCAGCCGACAGATCACTACCTACGAGCCTTTTTCTTGGAAGAGTCCCGTGATGGGATGAGGGCACGGCCGAATTACTACTGCGTAGGAGACACGCCGCAGTACAAGCTTATGTTGAATATTACTGATCAGGTGGGTCTTAAAGTAATGACTGGCATAAATCGAATTAAAAATAATGATTAATAAGTAATACTCAGAATAATGATTGGTATGATATAACTCAACTTAAATACATAGAAACCAGTTGAAAATACAGCATTTCTGTTGTGGACCTGTGCTATTATTATCGTTTTCCAGTTCCTAAAACTGGACGGCAGGAAATACGCGCTCACCATCATAGCGGACATCACTCATGAGGACATAAACATGATAGTCGCTGCAGATAATGACACAGCTGACTTTCTGCGGAACTTCAGTCGATCGAGCATGGCGCAGGATACGCTGCTGATAGTCATGGGAGACCATGGACCAAGGTATGTGACTTGCTTATTTCCTTCTTTAAGGCATAAGTGGGCAAACTCTTATCAACATCCGCAAGCAGACAACATACACGACTAGGGGCCACAATTTAGGTTCTAGATCTAGGTCTCTAGGGGGGATAAGTCTAGTTCGGTGCTTTTGTTTTGCATAGCGGAAGACGCTGCAGTATAAGCAGTTGTTTAATGTTATTGACAAATTAAAATTGTTATAAAAGACTCAAAATAATGATTGGATGCTAAAGCTGGGTATACAAAAACTTAGATTAATGATAGTTCTAACAATAATGTATTTATCACTGTCATTATTAGTATTATAGTACAGATGTTTCTCGGTCCCCTGATATTGTATAAAGCCCATAGATGAAAAACTCAGAATTTGCTATCTAATCACAGACTTCGCGATAGTAAACTCTACCTAGATTAAATTAATTAATTTGTATACATAATTAAATAAAAAATTTCTGCCACTTCAAAGTAACAAACTTTGAAGTCGCAGATAATAAATCTTACTTTGTTCAGTAAGTAATAAAGTATTTGAATTATAAATATTTAAAATAACTTCATAACTAGCTTCCGCCGGCAGCTTCGACCGCGTGGATTTCGGATTTCAAAAATGGGATTATTATACATACTAATGGACCCGTGAAGATAGATATTCGATCTAAGTGAATCTTTTTTGTAATTAAAAACTAAATATCATAATTGTGGTCTGACGGACCACTCATAATATTACAAATGTCAAAACTTGCCGAAACCGCACGCGAAAACACTGCCACTCTGCAAGAAACCCTGCTGTGGGGCTTCCCGAGAGGTACATAGAAGCGCAGGAGGATACCCATTCACTAACACATATAACTATGCTCTTCGAACTCTCAGAGTGTCTATGAGACCAAACTTAGTTACTTAAAGGTTTAAAGCTATTAATACTTAGTTATAATACCTATAATATTATTAACTGTTATTACTGTATTCTATTTATTTTATTAATTAGGAATAATACATTAATTACAGATACGCCGAAGTAAGGAGGAAAGGCACCTTTCAGGGAAAGCTGGAAGAACGACTCCCGTTTATGTCCATAAGACTGCCAGACAATTTGAAGAGATCTAGACCGGACGCGCAGAAAAATCTAGAACAAAATTCCGAGGTGCTCACAACTGCGCACGACTTATACGCCACTGTGCTGGATGTACTGGACTGGAGGAAGTACTGGACCAACTACAGGGTGAGGGGGGCTGATCTAACCAGGGGACTGACGCTCTTGGAAGAGGTACGTATTAGTGACGTTACTATTTATGTATTCACCTCTTTGTGAGATACTGCTATCTGAAATTTTGTTGTAACTGGTTTTGTTTAATGATGTGTTTTTTTTATAGAATGAGGAGGCAAACGAGAAACAGAGCCACTTTTATGACTACCGACGCCAATAGACATCCGCAAAGAGCTAATACAGATGCGTTGCCCCCCCTTCTTCCTCCACCATCCAAGGGGTAACGGCTACTTATACAGAGCACGAAACCCGACAGCACAGCTGTCAGTTTACGCCGGTATCGTATATATCGAATCTCCACGTGCCGGCCCAAGTCGGCTGAATGCTACAGCGTGGCACTACCTCTTACTAAACTTTATTCTACTCGCATATTCCAGGTGCCAAAGAACCGGTCTTGCAGCGAGGCCGGCATAGAGCCGCACTGGTGCTCCTGTCTTTCCTGGGAGACGCTGAACAAAGACGACCCTCTGTACGGCGGCGCCGCCACCGCCTTCGTGGACTACATCAACAACCTCACGCAGGCTGTGAGGTGAGGGAGAGAGAAAGAGAGAGAGTCGTTGGACGAAGATGACCCGCTGTATAGCTGTGCCGCCGTCGCCTTCGAGGACTTCACCAAGAGGGGGCAAGAGTGAAGACCTATATCACCAGCCTTACCCAGTCTGTGAGAGAGAGAGGCAAGGGAGGTGAGAGTGTTAGAGAGAGAGAGACAGAGAGAGAGCGAGAGAGACTCTATTCTCAGTCTTCTGTACATACTATTATTTTATATTTTAAAATTAAGTTAGATACGCTCATTCTATTATCAGTGTCCTGGGCATATACTATTATTGTAATATTTCAGGTCCCAATGCGTACCGCGCACTTTACTATCAGTCTCCTGGGTGACGCGCCAGCGGCCCAACGCTAACGTGCTCTCGTACAGGGCATCTAAGGACGACGATGGATACTTGCCCAAGTTCGGACGTCACGCCAAGCTGCCGGTGGAAAACTACCAGGTGAAGGTGCGCCTTCTATTTTTTGTTGTTACTTTACGGGTTTTAACACGATAAAGTAAAGTATATTAAAATCAGAAAACATATACCTATACTCGACGTATGGGCCAGTAGTGTAATACTTGTAGGGAGTCGATGAGTAAATAAGATTCTTTTATCTATAATATGAGGGGGCAACCGAGCAGTCGGAGCTATTTTAATAGTTACTGATGCCTATAGAAATCTCTCCCCTCCGTATGCCACCGGCTACTTACACACAGCACGAAACGCGATAGAAAAGTTGTCACTTTGTGCCGGTATCATGCATCGCGAGCGCTTTTGTCGGTTTTTAATTTTCATCTGATCCCAGGTGTCCGTGGGCCCCGGGAACGGCTCGTACGAGGCAACGCTGAGGTACCACGCGAAGAAGAATCGCTTCGAACTGAACACCAGGGACATCTCCCGGACCAACGCGTGAGTACCCCTGCAGTACCAGCACCAATGCGTGAGTTCACCTGCCGCACCAACGCGTGGGTACCCCTGATGCATCACACTACGCAACTATAGCTATGTACATGCCGACCTCGAGAGGTACCTCCCTGATCTAGTCGGCTCAATTTAGGACAGGTACTATGTTTTACAACCATAAGATCTTTGTGTCTGATATAAGATTTATATTTAACATGAAAAAAAAAGAAATATTGAGAAACATTGTGATATATCTAGAAACCAGATTGTTAGTGACTTGACGCAATGGTAAACTGATCAGGGTCATGATCCTAAAGCTTACTATTGCCTTTTAAATCGTATTTATAACTAAAAACCAGATTGTTAGTGACTTTACACAATAGGTTATATAAGAGTATTAAAAATAAAAGCTTATAGAATTCATAATTTAATTTATACTATATTTTAAGTCATTATGTAGTGAAATAATTTGTAAATAATCAATACTTTATATTAAAATTACGTATTATAAAAAATTGATTTTATTATAATTTTTTTTAAAATTCGTTTTTTATTCATGAGTCACGTGATTTGAAACGATGTGAATATGACGATGAGGTAACAATCGCGTACGCCATATTATGGTAACAGTAGTAACCTGATAAATGTCAAACAAATTATAGAGGCCGTATTCCGAAATTTACTAATTATTAACTTGTTTTTTTTCTGTATTCTGTAATATGCACAATAATGTATATTTTATTCATTCCTTCATTAATACTGGGTACTAATCACTTGTCAAATTTCTAGCTCAACTTTTGGATTTGAAAACTGTAATAGTTCTGAATAGTACTGGCAGTGATTTTTAGAACGCACTCATAATGTTTTTCAATAGTCACTTGTGTCACTTAAAAACTTGTAATTGACGTTCCAAAGCTATTACGTCACAAGACACCATTTTGCTTATGCAAGCGTTTTCGCGGGTTTTATAAATTATGAATCTTTAATTTGAAAATTTGATTAAAATAACTTTTCAGAATTAAAAACAAAAAATTGTATAAGTTCCTTGACTACTGATAAACTAAATAAACTATTATTATTATTATAAACATTCTGAAGCGGTTTTTGAAAACTTGTCAAATAGCCTATGGTAAACTAATAAGGGTCATGACACTGTAAATAACTACAGCATCTTAAATCGTATTTATAAGTAAAAAACCAAATTCTTTGTTACTTTACGCAATGGTAAACTAATAGAAGTCATGACCCAGTAAATAGCTATAACCTTTTAAATCGTGTTTATATTCCAGCTACAAAAACGAACCCAGCTGCATCAGCGCTACACACCCGCACCTCAACATGTTCTGCTACTGCAAGAGCGGCTGATACTCGAGCATCTTGCGGCCCTACTCAATACAGCTCATGGATAAGGCATACAAGTGGTTACATGAGAACAGCATTATATTACAAGCTGGTCGATAACTACTTTATAATGCTTCGTATTAATTACCGTTTTTTACAAAACCAATCGAAGTGGATGAGATATCTCTGATGTGTTTATCCACATTCTACTATTCATGAAAGGTTGCTGTTATAAAGTCAACTAGTCGTCGAAAGCTCTTAGATACCACATATGTGTTTTAATTAGATTAGATAATAACAGATTGAAAGCTGCGAATCCGATAGTTGCAGTTATTATTTAATTTGTATTTAATTTTGCAAAAGGTTAACCAGCCAATAATAAGAACTTGTTACAAGGTCATGTGATTTATAACATAAAAGTTTATGACGTTTTTTTATAGGATATTTGAATCGTATTTTTAGTTCTTACAGACAGGGAACATCAAAATGCTGTTAAAATTTTGCCTTATTTTGAAAAAGATTTGCTGCTGTGATATATTTTATCTGGTCGTCTTGTCTCGGCTTGCGAGATATTGTATTAAAATGAATATGAATATGTAATTACTCTAACTATTATTTAATTGCAAACCTTAAAATATTATGTATAAAGTTGTAAAGTAAAAAAATGAGTTATATAGTATTTAGTGTTTCCAAAAAGTGACTTATTTTTTGTATACATTATTAGAACGTGGGTAAATATGTTTCTGCTTCTTTACTACTACAGCCATATAGACTACCTACTAGGTATTATTTATTTATATACGTATGTCCTACATTTAATTGAAATCATTGTCACTTTAGCAATATCTATACATTTGGCGAATGAAAGAAATATGTTCTGTTTTGTTGTATGATGATTAGGTTGTCTATATTTATTATAATAAATATATACACCCTAATCATAATACAACAAAACAAAACATTTTTTTTTTCATTCGCCAAATGTATAGATATTGCTAAAGTGAAAATGATCATATGTATTGTGAAAAATATAGATTATTAATATTTTTATAATAAATATAGACACCCTAATCATCATACAAAAAAATAAAATATCTTTCTTTCATTCACTAAATGTATAGAAATGACAGCATTTTGGTGTTCCCTGTCTGTAAGAACTAAAAATGCGATACGATTTAAATATTCTATATAAAAAAACGTGATTAGCTTTAATATTATTAATCACATTACCTGTGTCATAAATTCTTATAAAGTGCCGGTTAGTCTATTCATTTTTTTATTTAATGGCATAGCCAGCTTGCCAGATTCACATAGAGACTATACAGATGCATCAACCTCCTTTTTCCTCCCACCTCCATGGGCCATCGGTTATTTACACACCGCACGAAACGCAACAGCACAGCTGTCACCTTACACCGATCTTGTATAAGCGAGAGGTACCTCCCCGGTAGTGCCTGCCCAATTTGGCTACATGCGAGCACGCAGTGTAGCACTACCCCTTACAAGAAACTTAAATACAAATTAAATAATAACTGTAATTATCGGATTCGCAGCTTTGATTTAGTGTTAAATATCGACTGCAAACAAAAGAAATTGCGGCTTTATCATTTTATAGTTCTACTAGCTGTGCCCCGCGGCTTTACCCGCGTAACTATCGATGCCGAGGAAAGATCGGGATGAAAAATATATATTGGCCGATTCTCAGACCTACTTAATTTGCGCACAAAATTTGATGAGAATCAATCTATCCGTTTCGGAGGTGTTCAATCACACACTCCGTGACACGAGAATTTCATAAATTAGATTGGCCGACTTCAAATTTTGAATTGGACCCCGACGACTCGAACCCTTGTTTTTGACTTGACTGGTTATTTGTATTCAAACCCGTCCATCTTTTTCGGCTACTTGTCACTAATAAATGTTTTAATTTAAAGCGAATGTTACTTATAATATTGTGTAATATTACAATAAAACTAACTTAGTGATTTATTATATTCATAAAGTTACAGATATTATGCAACAGTTGCATTTTCTGATCCAGTGATTAATATTAAACCAAAAATCTACCGATTTTATCTTAATTATAATATTTCCAAACATTTACTTGTGTATTATATTTTGTCATTGTAGTTCTCACGTATTTATGTTATACTATTATCCTCGTAATGTATTGTGTTTTCAATAAAAATACAAACTCATAGTTTTTTCTTTTTTTACCCCAACAACAACATATCTTTACGCAGTTCCCTATCGTAAATTTAATAAATGATTAATTTAATGACAATGTGCTGGCACAGTATAAAATAAAAAATAAACTGGTCTGAATAATGCACTTTATTAAATGCATTTACACAATAATAGAGAAGAGGCAATAATATATTAAAATTTAAATTAAATATCTCTTCTCTATTACCTTGTATATGTATTTAATAAAGTGCTTTATTCAGAACACTTCCTCTTTTATTTTATACCTTTTCTCGTTCTTAAAGAATGAATCAGCTAAGGAGTAATCGTTATATTAAGATTCGTATGAGGTAGTGCCATGCTGCCGCCCACAAGACGGGTGACGTGCCTCGCTCACCCGATACCGGCGTGAACTGTAAAGTGACTGCTATTCTGACTGACTGATGGTGGTCTCACGGGCCTTGTAAGGGGCCCGGGGAAACATGTTCAGGGTTTTATGGCCCTATGCATGTGGGTGCAACCGCGCCCCGCTGAAGAACGGGGCGGTCATTGGGGCGGGGAATATGCCTGCTATTCTGTCGCGTTTCGTGCGATATGTAAGTATCCGATATATAAGTATCCGAGAAGTAGGGTGACGCATCTGTATATAGCAGATGTAATTGGGTTGTATTTCTGTGCATGACATATGTACCCTACTAAGTGAAAAGCATAGCGAAATCAAAAATGGCCTGAGGTACCTTGCGATAGAGAACTGCGTGAAGATATTCGATAACGCCTGGTGGCCGTGGTACTTCTTAAATTAAAAACAACAGGGGATGCTACTGGAATATTTAGTTGACATATTCTCACTTCACAAACAGCACAGCACAACTGCGGCTCGGTCAATTTTCATAAATGAAAAATCTGACTAGAGGCTGCTTACAAGGCTCGGTACTATCTCTTTATCTATGAAATTGTTATTATAGGGTTTGATGACTTGTTTTCACTACCACTACCGGCATTATGTACATTAATAGGATACGCAGACGATACGCTCCTGATAGTTCAAGGTAATTCGCGATCTAAAATTGAAATTAAGAGCGTTTACGCCTTCCAACGCAATTTGCCTTGAAAACAGTACTTTTTAAACACATTAAAATCATAAACCACTTATCTTATATCATATGTTACATACGAATAATTGTAAGACATTTTCTTGTCTTAATAGTTAGTTGAAAAAATATTTTAATTAATGTAGTATGTACGCATTCTATCATGATTACTTATTAGAGGTTTGTTAATTTCCATTTTAGCGTAATTTTCGAAGCTCGAAATATCATAAAAGTACTGAAATATATGATTAACAAAAATAATAACCACTTGATAAGATCCTTGAGAGAATAGTTAGTAGAAAAAAAAATTGGTTTGGATCTCCAGTGTGGGCAGACATAGGCGCGGCGCGACGTAAATTACTGCAAAGTCGAAAACTCTCTTTAATATTTTTATGTAAGGCCTGTCACACAGTCAGCACGGAGGCCTTACCTGTTCTTGCCAGAGTCCTACCAGTAGAGTAGACTTAGAAATTCATCGCTGGGCAGCCATGTATTATCTCTCTAAGAATCTTTCCAATCCAGATTTTTTAAGACCGAAAGACAAAATAATTAATAAGTAATTTAACTCATTAGAAAGTAAAAATAAAACCTAATCGACGAAAGTCAGGCGCGATGGAACAGCTTCACTAAAGGGCCGTTTATCGAAATCTGGGCTTGAAATCGATCATTGCGTAACACAACCCCTTACTATCCACGGCAACTTTAAAAGCAAACTTTTTTTTAGCTTTAAATTAGTACCTTCTCCCCTTTGTGACTGCTCGACCGACAATAACAAATATAAACAAACAGCACACTATATTATTTGGGAGTGTAATCTTTGGCAGAGTGAGCGAACCATAATATTAGACAATATTCATAGTGTTAACATAGTGATATATTATGGCGATCTCGTGGACAGCATGGGGAGCTTTCGGGTTTTTAAAAAATTCTGTTATAACTGTTACTGGCAAAATACAACTTTAACTCAGTCGTAACATCTTAAATGACAACAAATTAAATACTAATTATTCAGTCATTTTTATTATAATTTAATATCTCCGTGGTGCATAGCCGTTGGGCTTCACTTGGCTGCACTCTCTTTTCTTGGCTTGTATAAGTTATTGCAATCTTGTACTGTCTCCCACTTTGTCTGGGGAGGGAAATTGGATTATATTCCTACTCCTTCTATTATTTTTTCCTATTAATTTCGTTTCGGGTCCCAAGACAGTTTTAGCTTTTCCCTCGGGCATATCAAAGGGTAGTTGTGGTTGCCTCTGTTGATCTTGGCGACACAGGAGTAACAGGAGTAGCAGGAAAGAGTGGTGAGCCAAGCCCGATAAAAAAACTGCCTGAAGATGTGTTGTTGTTAGGGTTAAAAAACAACTGTGAACTGTGAGTTTCTAATTTATTTGAAAAACAGAACATATTACAATAAGAATACTATAACATAGATTCGTGAAGTAAATGTTTGGAAATATTATAATTAAAACAAAATTGCAAGGTTTTTGGTTTATTATTTAACACTGGAGTTATCTTCTATAAGTTATCAAAATAAACACTACGTTAATTTTATTGTAATAAGTAACATTCGCTTTAAATTAAAACATTTATTAGTGACAGGTAGCCGATAAAGATGGATGGGTTTAAATACAAATGACCAGACTTCAAGTCAAGTCAAAAACGAGGGTTCAAGTCGTTGGGGTCCAGTTCAAAATTTGAAGTTGGCCAATAGAACTTTAAAGTGATAAAGCCGCAATTCTTTTGTTTGCAGTCGCACTAATGGAAGCACGGAATGCTGCGAATCGATCTGATAATGCGATAGTTGCAGTTATTATTTAATTTATATTTAAGTCTTTTGTAAGAAGTAGTGCCACATTGCGTGTTCGTATGCAGCCAAATTGGACCGACACGACCGGGGAGGTACCTCTCGATTAAACGAGACCTGCGTAAAGAGACACCTGTGCGTTTCGTGCGGTGTGTAAGTAGTAATAGATATGAATATGGAATTATTCTAACTATTATTTTAGTGCTGTACGGTCCAACCGTACAGAGCAGCATCAGCACATTCATATATTTCGCAATCCACTCACTTACAAGTACCATTTTAGTTATAAGTTAGAATCAGTGTACAAATAAGTGTCGCGAGCCGCGGACGTACATTCACTAGCAATTAAAAGCATCAGCAGCAAATCTTAGCATTTTATTTAATATCATCATAGCTTTAGCATCGTAGCATTAGAATATAGTATAGCAGCATATCAACTCAAGGTGTACGAGCCGTACGTCTTTATGGTCCTTCAAGCTTTACCGTAAGCAGGACCTACTACGCGTGTGTTACATCCTCGGACAGTAGAGAAGCTTACGTGTAGGTACCAGCAGCAGCGGTGAGGCCACTATCCTTCATCAGCCAGCCTTGT
>LUGF01053824.1:51854-65489 GCA_001625245.1 Calycopis cecrops
TTTTGCATTCCAGTTTTGTTTCTTGTCGTTGAAAAGAATTGTGTGAAGTATTTCTGGGCAGTGTGACAACCGCTCCTTTTGTTTGATATGTTGGACTATCCTTGATGGACTGGCTATTTGTCAAGTAGTACAGTTGCCTTATAAATATGAGGCATTGTATTTAGGGCAGAATTTATTACCCTTGTGGGTATTAAGCGGAACCCTTATAGGATCGCTTTGTTGTCCGTCTGTACGTCTGTCAAGACCTTTTTCTCTAAAACGCGTGAAGGGATTAAGCTGAAATTTTTGTCAAATACGGAGGTCAGTTGCGTCTTGAGGCCATGAAAAAATCACACTTCTAAGTTAACGCAATAAAAAGTTATAGCCATTTATGCACAAATTTTGTATGGAGATAAAAACTGTCCAAGTCAAGTTGTGTGCCAAATTTCATGAAAATCGGGTCAGCAGTTGTTGCGTGAAGGAGAAACAAACAAACAAAAAAACAAACAAACATACAAACTTTCTCACACTGTCCACATTTCACGTGTTTTACTTGTCTGTTATTATCAGGTTGTAGCTGCCGCTGTCTCCTGTAAGAACAAAAACGAAACTTCTCTGTTTGAAACTTGAAAGTGGAAATAAAAAGAAAAGGTGTGCGACTTAAAACTTTCAGTCTAGTTTACCCCGTAATTATTATTGATTAAATGTTGATTAATCACATTACAGATTGAATTATCTTCGCCTCATTGCACGAAGAGAGATTTATTGTAATAACATTGTGGGCTATTTTCCAGTATTAAAAATAAAAGCTTATTGAATCATTATTATGATTTTTAAAGTCATTATCTATTGAAATAATTTGTAAATAGTCAATATTTTATATCACAAAACGAAATCTACTGATAATACCGTATCGAATAACTATTTGAGCGAGTAGTGAAGAATTGTTAAACTAAACACTTATACATAAATCGTTTTACTCGCAACTATATCATTTAAGTAATTCCTTAATCTAGCTAACTTAGGTATTAGGAACTATTCGTTTATGCGATGCAGACTGCAGTAAATGTACTAGGATCTGTGGACTACCGTTTACTTGTTATCTATTTTTATTTTCTTACACACAAACTGTTAAGTCAAAAATGATCTTCTACAGCCTTATTAATAAACATAGATTAACTTTACTCCAAGTATCAAACTATAATCTGTTGAATTCGATATTGTTTATGTGTGTAACCGCTGCGTGTCCAGACAAACAAAGTTTGTGTTAAGAATCGAGTGCAAAATGTACAGATTTCTAATATATTCGATGTATACTGTTATAACTTAGGTAAAGATGTTTACGTGATTTATGTACCTATTATAACAAAATCTGCATTATATTTATACTTCTGCATGGAACGAGCTCAAATGTCAAGCTGGAAAGGACCACTAGGTAAAAGAAAGGTTGGAAGACCATATAAACGATGGGCTGACGAATCGATAGCTGAACCTATGCGTCGAATGATTATCCTAGGAAATAGTAGTTATATTGCGAAAGAAGTCATCGATTTCGGTAGCTCCCCATACCACTTGTACCTATTCTAATGATGTTTCTTATGGCTACCATGGGCAATCCCGCTAGGTTGCCTTTAAAGTTAGTCATATGTTTTAATATGTGTAATATAAGTTTAAGTGCCAATTACTGCAGTTGACGGCTAAATAACGCACAACTCGTAAACATCTCATTAACATCATAATTATATTGAGAACAGAGGCGAGGCAAAAAAAATATTTGACAAATGTCAGAATTACTACAAAAATATTTACATGACTTTGTCATCATTATGTAATCGGGTCGCTATGGCCTCATCCTCGCATTAAATAATTGTATCATATGTGCTTCATCTACTGTCTCTTTTCTTTTCCGATGAACTTAATTTGAATGTCTCGGTACAGGCGCCTTCCTACCCAGAAGGATGCCATATTTTGATTAACTAATTATTTACATATTTTATTTCTTATCATATTACTAGCAGCGACCCGCGGTTTCACCCGCGAAAAAATCGATACCGTGGAAAATAGAAAATCATCCCATAGCAACATGCAGGAACATTTTTTCGCTACGTGTTTATTTAATTACTTATCATTTATCAATTTGAACTTTGAAGCGTCGCGACACAACACATAAGAACACAAATCAATATTATGATAAGAGACAAAGTATCCATCGCTATTTTATAGCATTTAAAAATTTCAACAAATATTCAATGACAACAATCGGCGTAAAAATAATCGTCATCAAAATCGAATTTCAGTTAGTTACATTCATGCGGGATGGCATGCCACAAAAGTATCAAGTATTACGTACAGTCACATGCAAAAACTTAACTGATAGATAACATTGACAAATTAAATATTGGTACAAACACTTATATTATTCGATATTCTATAGTGAGAAATGTAGGTTCTACTAATACGCTGACTTCAACGGCCCAATCCGGCTGCATGCAAGCATACAGTGTGGCACTATCTCTTACTAAGATCTACTAGTACCTCTTATTGCGTTATGAGAATTAATAATTGGCTTAATGCTTAATGTAGCGGTATCCGAACTTGTACAGTTAGTGGCGGCGGAAATAAGATCAGTTGATCTTATTTCCTTTCGGCGCCCCAAACTAAACTAAATAAAGTGATAGGGAGTAAACATAAAAACGTTGCCATTTTATTGGCTCACTTTTCCAGATAAATTCTCTTTTGCCCGTTTATTGGTTTACGCAAAATTTTATCATCTATTACGTAATTTAATTATTACAAAGAGATCGTAGACTCATTGGAGCAGGTATCGAGGCAGGCTGTATAACAGACAATCTAGTTTATTAATTTTAAGATATAAAAAATCAGATTTCCTCAACATTTTTGTTATTATTATATTTTAAATTTAAATTATTGATTTAGCCTCCAGTCAGGTCTGCGTTTATGTGTTTAGGAAGCCTAGGATTATATCTGAATGGTCATAGAGCTACAACAATCGTACCAACCTTCAATGTCCGCTTCGATACCATCAGGATCAAACTCGATTAATTGGATGGACTTACTGCTCGAAGGTTGCGATTGTGACATGGCCATCATTCGACTTAAAAACCACTCCATTTGTTGTGACAAGATTGGTTCTGATGCCAGCGCTGATGGTCTCGCACGGCTGTTCTCCTCTGGAGTAAGCCCTTCAGATCCCGATATTTGTAACAAGAAGTTTACTCAAAAACATCATTTAAATAGACACAAACTGACACATACTGGTGAAAAACCATATAGTTGTGATATTTGTAACAAGACGTTTATTACGAACCATCATTTAAATACACACAAATTGACACATACTGGCAATAAACCATATAGTTGTAACCTAGTAGTAAACTGGCATCTGTCAAATTCCATACTGTTTGTGTTTATTATGAAATTTGACAGATGCCAGATTAATATTAGGTTAACCCAATAACATAATTAAAAAATAAGTTATATATACACTCTTTTGCAAAAAAAACGGGCGGTTTTGATTTTTTTCTTTCCTCCGCGCGTGAACTCTAGTGTTAATTTAATTTACTGTGATTCAGATTATGACAATAACATATGTATGTTACGGCTAAAACCTGCAGTGCGGCTACACATAGTTTTTGCCGATTAGAACTAGGTGTAGCCTAGGGTTTCCAGTCGTACTATAATAATATATGGTATTGAGAACGTTTCTCAACGACAATCCGGCTAATCGTTGACCCGCCGCATTACAAAACGGCCCTGTTTTTCTAAATGGCTAGCCATAATGTAATACGGCGGTTTATACAATCCGACTGCGACATATAGACACTAAGCCTGGTCAACATCAGAATCACTTTTTACTGCGGTAAAATCGATCATTCCTACGGGAAATCGGAAGCGCGTGCGGCACCAGGCCCTCCCGGACGGGCGTAACGAGATCCGAAGTTTGCGAACCCGAAAGTAGGGCGCCCGCCACTCCGCGCCACGGGACTTGCGTGGAGCGATCACGTTTCACCCCTCTGCTGTTTTTCTAAAATAAAAAGTTCTCGTGTCACAGTGTTAGTTCATTCATAGAAATTTATCAAATACATTATGAGATCATTTAAACATATTAAATTTAGATCACGTCGTTAAACATGTATCTAAGCAATTTCTTAATATATTAATGGTTATATTAATGTATGTTAATACTTAATACCTATAGGTAGGCTGTATTTCCTAAAAAGGTTGGAAATGAAATGGGACTTCTAATTCTCAGTGTTTGCTAATCTTTAGCAGGCTAGTTTGTAAACTTTCAGTTATTACGTATAGAGTTCACATTTAGTTCTATACGCGTGATCAAATATATTTATTTATTTTAATTATAATTATACGGTTTTTAGAGAATTTTTCACAAAACATCTGTGAAAGTTATTTTAGTGTAATGAGTATTATTCGCGTAAACTGAGGACATCATTATTATTATATTAAGCCCTATATTATGTGTCCCATTGTTGGGCAAAGGCATCCTCCATTTTTTCCATTTTTCTCTATTCAGATATTTATCGTCACACGAATTTAAAATAAAGTTATTTTGTTATTATAAAAGACGCCGTACTTCAATTATATAGTTTAAATAATAAAAAATCTGTGTTAAATAATTGTTTCGATAAATTTTGTGTAAAAACATTAAAAGGTTGGTTTTTGATTTTAATTTATGCAGTTTGACATGATGTGTCGTTGACCCTCTATTTCCCGCGTACTTGTGTACATTTTTTAAATTCCTAAGTAGCCAGTAGGTATGGTCACTACGGAATTGTGGATTGGTAAGCTTACTTTCATTCGTAGAAGCGTAGCACGCGCGGAATAGAGGAGTACTGTAAACTTTTTCTAGCATATGTACTGTAGTATGGAGTTTCCATGCTACAAATGAAACCTCTATGTTTGACATATTTTTCTATTAAGAAAAATATGTTTAAATTCAAACAAGAAGGGAATTCTTGTTGTTTGACAAGATATAGATTTTTGTAGATCACATTCATATTACAACGGGGAATGGAATGAAAGAGTTTCGGCCACGGGCCGTAAAGAACAATGTATATCTTCTAAAATAGGCTTATAAATAATAATTGTAAATATGTAAGATACTGCGCAATAAACATTTAATTATTATATATTATAAGTGTTTATATTTTCCTACTTTCAGCCAGATGGCACAGAAGTAGATAGAAAGTATTCAATTAGGGTTCAAGTAGGGTTTCCAGGTATTTTAGGTAACACTGCAAAGGGATAGAGCTACGCCAGAACCCACACCCGTCCCGGCAGTTGTAGTATGGAGTTTCCATGCTACAAATGAAACCTCTATGTTTGACATATTTTTCTATTAAGAAAAATATGTTTAAATTCAAACAAGAAGGGAATTCTTGTTGTTTGACAAGATATAGATTTTTGTAGATCACATTCATATTACAACGGGGAATGGAATGAAAGAGTTTCGGCCACGGGCCGTAAAGAACAATGTATATCTTCTAAAATAGGCTTATAAATAATAATTGTAAATATGTAAGATACTGCGCAATAAACATTTAATTATTATATATTATAAGTGTTTATATTTTCCTACTTTCAGCCAGATGGCACAGAAGTAGATAGAAAGTATTCAATTAGGGTTCAAGTAGGGTTTCCAGGTATTTTAGGTAACACTGCGGGACAGAGCTACGCCAGAACCCACACACGTCCCGGCAGTTGTTATAGTACCTAGATATTATTTTCTTACTGTGTTTTTATTGCATAGGAGGCAATCGAGCAACTGATTGAAAATCATATGAAAACGAAATGAAAAAGTTTTTATTAATAGAATAGTAAAATAGAATTAGAAAAAATATTTTTGAACGTCAACAATTACTTCTAGCATGAAAGTGTTTCTACGCATAGATAGACACTCTAATTAAATTTGGTCTGATAACAATCATGTATTGTTTGTCCCTTTTTTGTAGCAAATGTGAGATAGGGATAGATGTAGTGTATAGTCATTTGTCATTAGTCATTACTCTATATTAAAAAATACTATCAAACTTGCTGTACGTCTGTCCTGGATAGTGATTGAATTCCGGATTCTTACATGATATAATCGGTACTTTCTTGTTAGATCGTTGAACACTATAATATCTACAGTATGTTGTTCTTAATATATTCCTCATTTTCGACATTTTAATTAATCGGATATCATACCATATTTAAATATTAAAATCAGATATCGTCCACTTTTAATACGAAATTTTCCGCTTTTAATATGATACCTATTTACAGTCTGATTTATGTGCAAATCTATAAAATCACAAAATTTATTAGAAATAATGAATATTAAAAATAAATTGATTATATTTACATATCGAACTGGTTTTAATGTTTACAAGTCAAATAAAAAAATTAAGAGTATAATCATACAAGAGCAGTATACCATACGCGGTCGGACCTGGGTCTTATAAAGTTGCAATCTATGGGCTGGCGTGAAGTACTATTTTGTCCTACTGAGCCTACTACTATCTACTCTCTACTATCTACTTTGAAGCATGATTATTGTTCAGGTTTCGATTGAAAGTGACAGCGGAACTGAACGTTACTCGATATGTCGCTATAACAAGAAATATTAAAAATTGATAAATTATAAATATATCACTAAAAAAAACTTGTGTGTTTCGGACTTAATTTTATAAAAAAACTAGCTACGCCCTGCGGTTTCATCCGCCTAAATTTCGATCCTGTGGAAAATAGAAAATCACCCCATGGCATACCAAAGGAACATTTTTTCGCTTCTAACATTCTTTATTTTATTTCAGCTTTCTATGCCCTTGAGTTTTGGGGCTATTGTTTCTTTGTTTGGAAGATCTATACTTGTAAGTTTGTTAACATGCCACATCCTCTTTACTATTTTAACTCATAATCGTTTTTCGGTTCACATAATCATTTACACAACACGTGCAAATAAAGGAGAATCGGACAAGGGAAAACACACAAAAGACTCTAGTCCATCCCGCTTTACGCGGGACGGGTGAGTAAAGAACCCCGCTAAGCGCGGGGGTGTGATAATAGTAGGTGTACTTACAGATCCGCTTACACACTGAATTTAGAGTTTCCAGGGGAAACTGATACATGCATTCAGTGATATTGAGAAAGCTAGGAATGAATGAACAAACTGTTGCCGTTCACAATTAGTTTTTTAATAAAATTCGAGAATCTCTCAAATACACATTCTACGCATGTTTATTTTGGATGAAGTTTCCGGTATACCTCTCGCTCCTACTTCTACCGCGTATAAATTAACCGTATAGTCATTTTTGGTTAGTACATTTATTAAATCGTAGTATTTATTTGATTTTATTGCGTGGTCTTTAGGTATGTTTGTTTCCCACGGTACCGTTAATTCTATAAGGATCATAAATATCAACTTATTCAGGAAATTATTCCCCTCTTTGGCGGGTTTGCAATATCTATGCACCTACTCGTATCTATGCAGCCACATCGAATTGCTGCTGTGGTTATATTATCATTTTATTTTTTGTTCTCTTATTAATTATATTATTAAGAGAAATATTATTATTTTATATTAAAGTCTTCCTGGACTGGGTTTTTGAACACACGTGAAGTTTTAATTTGGAATTTGTGTAAAAAGCGTGGGCGACGCGATTCGAAGAGATTGGTCGACGTGCAGCGTGGAACGTTGCGTCGTCGTGACGTGCATGATGCATCCTGGTACGTAGCGTCGTAGTGACATGCAGCGTGGAGCGTAGCGTCGTTGTGACATGCAGCGTGGAGCGTAGCGTCGTAGTGAAAAACCCCTTGCTATCATCCGCTGTAACTGGGCTCTCTATCGAAGATTTGACGCACAATGCCGTGTTGTTACCTGCCGTTCCTGCTCAGGAAGTTATCAGTAGACCAGGTATGTTCTATTTTAAACCCACAGAAGCCATTGACAAGTAAAGATAGACCAACCTTGAGCAGAAAACATAACATTTTTCGAACGCCTTTGAGATCTTATAATTATTATCAATTGCTGAAATAAGTTTGAGACGTAAGTTTATGCGTATGATTATAATTAAGCTTTGTTGTTTATAATAATAATTACTAACTTTAGGATGAAAAAACACTAATGGAGTTAAGGGAAATAATTATAAATTTTCGGGTACTTTTAATAACTTGTGGCGTCAGCACATTTCTGAAACCGTTTTGCGTTTGCCGATAACGTTATGAAAACTATCTATTTTTCAAACTATCTATTTTTACAACGTCACATCGTTACTAGCAAACTAGCGACAATGTAATTATAAAACACTGAATTACTTACTGAAGCGCTTACTACTGAACACAATATAACTACTGAAATTGCGTTTATCTACCTCAATAAAGATAATAGTAGGTTATAAAGATTATCTGCTGTTTAGTTGTTTGCTTACTGCTTGTTGAGTTTAAATAAATGCAAATTATAAATGTTTTAATATTAATAGTATATTATGTAAGGAAATTAGAATTTGGAAATTAGCATTTACGGAATTTTCTTTCGTTGCCCTAAGGTCCAGCCACTTCATTCTTGAGATGGTTTTGTATTTATGTCTACAGTGATTTCCTCCATTAAGTAGGTGAGTGTCGATGGTTAAATTGTATAGTTTTTAGCTGATAGGTCATCTAAAAACTGTATGAAGAAGGGGGGTAATGTGACATAGAGACCTCTTTGCCACAATGAGTATACTTTCTTATGAAAGAAAGTATATTCATTTAAATTTAAAATATTAGAATATGTCGCTTTTGACACGTTCAATAAAATTTTCATTACGCTTTGGGGTCTCGTGAAGAAAGAGGGAACTTGAGCAAAAGACGATGAATATGAGTTAGCCTAGGTCTTAAATAATTTTAATATAAATTGTATTTCGGGAAGAAATAAATAAAGCATATTCATAAAGTTTCCCAAGCATTTCATTTAAATTTCATTGGTCAGCCAGATGGCAATAGTATAGCATAGGCAGTTGATCTCATGGCTCGCGGACCACTTGAGAAACTTCTACCGTCTTATTAATAAACATAGAATAACTCTATTCAAAGAATAACCTAGTAATAAACTGACATCTGTCAAATTCCATAATAAAAAAACACAAAAAAGTATGGAGTTTGACAGATGTCAGTTTATTACCAGGTTATTACTTGGATATAGTTATTACATGTTTATTAATAAGGGGGTTAGAGATCACCGGTTAAGAACCACTGCTAAAGTGTAATCATGCAATTTTAGCTGCCGGAGATGCCGATTGAAAAAAAAATACGATTCTTTGGTACAAGGTAATTAGCGAGTTCACTGTCTTCCATTGCAGAAGAGGAGAACAAGAAGCACTGTATAACAATTATGTTGATGCATATGTCAGTAGTTATTAAAAGGCGCTGTTCGTTTCCCCCAACTATAAAAATGTATTTCGATATTCGCAAGATATAAAAGTGTTGATATAGCCAAGTACAACGTTGCGTAGCAGTCACATGCCGGCGGCTTATGCCGCCGGCTTTCAGACGGCGTTGCCGCTGAAATTTGCCGCCGGCGCGGCGGCCTATAGGTGCGCTTGTACTTTTCGCAGTAGTGTTGTGAATATCGTCAAATATCGAATTAAATACTGTACACTATTGTGTATTTTACTGAGCATATAATACCTAGGTATGATATATCCATCCATCCATAAATATTACAAACGCGAAAGTGTGTTTGTTTGTTTCTTTGTCTTTCTTTAACACCAAATCGGGTCAAACGGGTTATGGATCTCAAATTAAAACATTAAAATGTTACATTCAATTCAAAGTAAGTGTACAAATTTAAATATCGCTGAAATTATCTTATAATATATATTACAAAGTTGGTGACATAAAGAACACATTAAAAGAGCTCTACCATCGTCTTGGTAACATCTTCAATACTTTACTGTGGGTGGTCGTAGGTCGTAATGGAAAAAGTTGTCCTGTAGAACAGCGAATACCGAGGAAACACATGCGAGCAAAATAACGGACAGGTCCATTAGTGTCGAATTTTCAAAGAGTATTACAGGAGTTGTGTCATTATCAATCAGTCTGCCGTCACTTATTGTTGTTACGTTACAATAGGGCCGTTTACAAAACAACAAAAACATATGACATTATCTATTATAGTATTATAGTCGAGCGCAGATCTCTAGTCGAGATCCGTCTCAAAACAAACCTTTGTCTAAGGCTATTTTGCAATTATAAGGGTCGTTAAGGACCGGTAGCCATCAAAAGACTTCGACTGTCGTTCGCCCTATATAATAAAAAATATTTACAACGATCCCAGTTGTACGTTCGGTTCCTACTGTATGTATACATCTCTATGTAGGTGATGAATCGAAATCGGATAATGCGCAGGACAATGATAGTACACACGTTTGTGCGCAGACAAGTGCATGATCTATTCCCTCATCTTCACATTCCGTCAATTAAATTCTTCAAAAGTGTAATAAATTATTTAACTATCACGAATTTTCAGTAGAATGGACCTATCCAGATGAAGGTGAAGGTGAGATCAAAAACGCAACCATACAATTTTTATAGCACATCATCACTTCGCCATAATTGTTACCTGACTGGAATACAGTGAAAATGAACTCAAAAAAAGTTAATTTTTCCTGCGAATTTGCTACTTTTTTTACGTGAAGATGACATTTTGTGGTATTTTGTTTTCATATATCAGAAAGACTTATTGTTACCACTGATTCTGGTTTTTATTTGACCGCGATCAGTCTCATAGTTTAAAAGTTATAGCGTTTTATTTATCTCTGCCCCGCAGTTGTCAAAAATAATCTTTTAACACTTGTAAAACCTAACATAATTTTTTTTCAATTTTTATAATTTTATTTTGTCAATAAAACTCGGTCTAGTTTCACACATTTCAATATGTGCACATTATAAAGATTCACACTGTATATATTTCTATATTCGACGAAGATAAATCCAAAAAATAGCGGTACAAATTATTCGCGACTGGCCAAGGGGCTTAAACGGGGAAACGCGGCACTTCACACAAAACACAGGTGTTACGAGAACTTTTGTGTATTCGGACACAAAAAATTCGGACGTCACTATCGATAAGCGATAGCGGTGAAACAAAGAGAGCTCTGCGAACAATGGAAACTAAATTTTTTGAAAAAAAAACAATAGTTCCTTTGTTTCGCTGAGCAGCCGTTCGCCTTACGCGACTTTACTATAATAGCAAGCTATTGTAGTAAGAGGTCTGTCTCGGACCGAGGTCTGAGCCAGAATGCATTTCTTTTCTTTTCTCAGTCTACTCCTGTGTTTATACTGTATAAAATATGACCAGAAGAGAAGTTCTGTAATTCGTTCACATGCAACACATGTCACGTAAATCCTTAACGGATACCGGATTATGTCTACAAAGGCACCACCCTACTTTGTTTTAACGAGACGACAAAACACAACAGAAACATTGTTAAAAGTAAGACGTAGTTTAGTATAAAATGTTTTTTATTGTATAAGGGGGCCAGCCGCATTTATTTAATGCATTGCCCCCCTTCTTCATATTCGGCTACACCCATGCTCAATTTTCTGTAGTCGGTTTACTGACGATAATTTTACGTCGTATAAGAAGTACTACGGGCGCATCGGCCAATAAAGAGAGATAGATCAAACACGAACCAAACGCTTTACCGATAGTGGCTTTTTGGGAATGCAACAATTGGGAACGTGCACAAAATATAGAGGCAGCATTTTCGCCACCCTAATGATCATTTTAAGAATCAAGTGCTAGCAAAACACTAAGCAAAAGACGATTACAATTATGACAAGTAGACATATGTCATATCATACGTACAAACGAAAATTTGCTGGCATTTGGTTCATATTTCAGCCACTAGTTCGCGTGGCAGTGTAGAAGCTTATTCCCTATTGCTTACATTGCTTACATTGCTGTTGAATTTTGGTTTACTCGAGAACAATGCTATCCGATTGTCCTGTCCTGTATACCACTTCGAACTGGGAAGGGTTA
Source organism: Calycopis cecrops (assembly GCA_001625245.1). Taxonomy (NCBI): domain Eukaryota; kingdom Metazoa; phylum Arthropoda; class Insecta; order Lepidoptera; family Lycaenidae; genus Calycopis; species Calycopis cecrops. Next base: position 63,874 of record LUGF01053824.1, read on the forward strand.
ATTGCTTCAATGTCTAGAAGCAGACATGATGTCAGTATCCACTGGGATCGTTACGGCGGTGAAATAGATGGACCTCCACTATATGCCACTTCAAACTGGTATAGAATAAGCGATTGGATGTCTAGAAGCAGACATGAATACAGTAGCCACTGGGATTGTTACTGCGGTGAAAAGGATTGACCTCCTCTGTATGCCACTTCCAACTGGAATAGGCTAAGTGATTGGATGTCTAGAAGCTGACACGAATACAGTAACCACTGGGATGAATACGGCGGTGGAAAGCATTGACCTCCTCTGAATTTCCCTTCGAACTGGGATTGGATAAGTGACAGGAAGTCTAGAAGCAAGCATGAAGTTAGTAGCGATCAGCTCTTTACGGCGGTTTAGGTGTGATGATGTCCGTAGCTCTCTAAGTTGGTAGACGGGACGAATCTTTCCTGGGTACGACTTTGTACTAGGATGGGATAGTGTGTCTTGAAGCAGTCTTAGTAGCCACTCTGCCGCTGCTGTTGTCAGTGTGGTTGTGGTCAGATAAGAGATTGGTAGTATGTCTAGAAGCAGACATGAAGTCAGGAGCCACTGGGATTTTTACGCCGAAGGAAAGTATGCCTCTTCGAACTGGAATAGAATAAGTGATTGAATATCTAGAAGCCGACACGAAGTCATTAGCCGCTTTGGTTCTGGTGTCTGTGCTGGTGTCCGGCTCATTCTGTTGGTGGAACGGATTGACCTCCCTCGTATGCCACATTGATCTGGGATGGGACATTGTGTCTAGAAGCAGACATGGAGTTAGTACGCCGGTGTGGTGGTGTCTGTGACTCTTTCCTTGGGTGAAAGGGACTGACCTCCACTGTATGCCACTTCAAACTGGGATAGGATAAGTGATTGAATTGTTCGGGAGCAGACATGAAGTCAGTGGCCACTCTGCTGCTGCTGTTGTCATTGTAGTGTCAGTGGTTCCTTCTCTTGGTGATTGACTGACCTTCATGTACGCCACTGTTGTACTAGGATAGGAAGGGATCTAGAAGCGGACAGTCACTCTGCTGCTGCTGGTATTGGTGTGGTATCAGTGGCTTCTTCTGTTGGTGGAAGGGACTGCCCTGTATGTCATTGATGAACTAGGACGGGATAGGATGGGATCTCGAAGTGGAGAACGAGCAGAACGGCGCCTGGGTACCTACCCAGACTCCGTTCTGCAGGTCACGCCGGTAGTAGTGAGGGCGGTTCTCCGGGAACACGGTGACGGCGGGGAACGGATGCTGTTGGATGAACTTCAAAGTCATCCGGATCTGAAATAATTGAAAGAAAGTAATATTATAACATTAATTAAGTACCTATATTTAGTAAACAAACCAATAGTTGAATAATTAAAAACAATTTTTTATAGGCACTTGGGAACACTTCAAATCAAAAAATGATATGTTGTAACTTAGTTAGGGATGTACGTTTCTCCGCCTTGTCGTGGTGAAGGGACCACCACGGTGATACCAAGATAGATAGATATAGTAAGAGGTAGTGCCACGCTGCATGCTTGCATGCAGCCGAATTGGGCCGGCACGACCGGGGAGGTACCTCTCGCTTACACGAGACCGGCGTGAAGTGACAGCTGTGCTGTC
>LUGF01053824.1:81306-91503 GCA_001625245.1 Calycopis cecrops
GTTTATTAATCTGTGGTACAGCGAGTACAAAGTGAGAAAAAACTTTTGCTTTAAAGCGATATCTTCCAGGCAACCATCACTTGAAAGATGAATAATTGCTTGGATTCATAGGCATGCAAACTTAACTATGATATTTAAATAACTTCATTGTTTTGTTTTCGAAAACAATTTTTTTTTCTTTTCGGTATGACCCTTTCTATGGCAATAATTACATACTATAGAATCATGGTACTCGTGGTGGGTGATACGAGTCCGAGGTGGCGCCCGTGGCGTTTCTCCGGCTATCCATCCATATTCAATGCGTGCGTGGGAAAGGAAATAAGTAATAGCGTTTGTATAACTTTAAATACATATATTTTTTATTATATGTTTTATGTAACTTTATATTCTACCGTTCAATATTGTATTGTATTTGTATCTTGACAATAGAATAATTATAATCATTGATTAATTATTATTATTATTATTCTGGTTGTGTTAGTATTTGTTTTTCATGACGGTTGTAAAATTTTGTTTGAGAGATGCCACAGATCGCTCCTTAAATACAAAAGTCACACATTTCAAAAAATTTCAAAAATGTTTTTTTTGCATAAAATGCATCTTAAAGGGTAAAACTTCAATATTTCCTACATAATGACTTAAATTATCATATTAATTAATTTTAAATTCAATAAGCTTTTATTTTTTATACTGTCAAATAGCCTATTACTGCAGTAGTCTTGTGCGATCTTTTTCAGAAGGCAGACGGCATCGCATCGCGAAACGCGCTGGCTAATATAATTAAACATATTCAATTCCTCTAGCCTCCTTTCGATGCCGTTCATGCGCTCTGTTAGATTATATCTTATAATATTTATTTTTTATACTTTAGTCATGTAGAGGGCAAGCACGCGGCGCATATTTCGAACGTCCGTGTCGTTTATAGGGTGGCTGATGCTTTTAATTACGCCCAGTGGAGTGTTGTTGGGTGACACAGCGATTTCCTTCACAATTTGAACGGTTCTTACTGTACTCAGGACAGCACCAGTCTTTGCTAATCGTTTATTTCTCTAACATTCCCACACACAATTTGTGAGATTTTAGTAGGCACGTGAAACAACCAGCGACATCTGTTGACGAAGATGACGACGAAAGGATAAGTAGTAGTTCAGCTACCCGGTAAGAAATGGCACTGTAGCGGTAGGTTCTGCGGTAGTCGTCAATATTAATATTGTTACACAAGTTCTTTGTTCTACAAGGCATAATATTAACACATTCACTAGTGCTCTAAAAGACGTGTTAAATTTTGGGACATAAATAACGTGAGTGCAACTGTGTGTGTAGTCGTTCGTGACTTCACAATTTGTGCTAGAAGCACCCCCGATTCTTTCCTTACTTACTTAATGCTGTCCAGAATTTGAAGTTCTATCAGCAGTCGCCTGACTTTTGCTACTAGACTAGAAGCGCCCCTGATTCTGTTCTTACTTGGGGCTGAAGTACCTTTCGATGTTGAAGCCGATCATTTTGCTGACAGGCACTACGCTGACAAAGTTGCCGTTGAGCATGCTCTCGCCGTTGCACAGTATGTCGGTGACGACGCAATCCGAAGGGCATTTGTAGTTGACTGTTTCTTCGTATGGATCGCCAACGTCGAGTTTGCCTTTCAGCCGCTCAATCTCCACCTCTGCAACATATCATCGTCGTCATCATCATCATCATCATCGTTGTCATGATCATCGTCATCATCGCCATCATCGTCATCATTATCATCATAGTCAAAATTATGATCATCATCATCATTAGCATTTATCCGTCCACTACTGGACATATGCCTCCTTCAACTCCCAGACTCATGTGTTTTATGGCTGATCTTTTATATCTGTTTTATTAATATAACGGCACGTGAAAATTGAATAACAATAACAGTTATTGTCAATTATGATAGCCATTATGGTCGCAGCACACTTAACAACTCGGAAACGGATCGTAAACGTATCACCTCGAGCCGGTCAGTATTCTTTGTATGAAACTCCACAGTGAAACGCACACTAATAGAAAGCGGAACGGAAACGTCTCGGATCGGGACCGGCTCACTAACCGTTATCAACGCGCTTACGGCGAGGCGTCAACCAAGCGTCAACCAGGCGTCAACCAAGCGTCAACCAGGCGTCTACCAGCCGTCCGCGCGCTTACGGTTCGCCGGCCGTCCTCGCGCTTACGAACATTTCGACTAGGGTGACCAATTATTATTTCTTCGGAGAAATATAGTATTTTTGAAAATATCCTATAAAATATACATGGTGACTGGTGAGACATTTACAACACTCATATATACAGTGTGTCCGGTGTCGACCTAGCTATAATTTGAGGTTACAAAATATACCTAATTTCATCGACAAAAACATACATTTATGGGGGTCTACCCCCCCCTCCTGTCAGAATGGCCGCCATTTTATTTTTTTTAGATTTTTGTCGATACCTCTGCCAAAAAAGGCCAATAACTATGGACAGAAATGTCCTAAAGATGTAAAAAAAAATTTGTTTAAAAAGTAAAAGTAACATCTTTCAAATAAAAATAAACATCAGGAAAGATTTAACTTTAAAGTATCTTAAAAAAAATTCCAATGCTAATTTATGTCGAAAATCGACTGTTTTTTTTCCATTTTTCTAACATATTTCAAAAACTAGTACATTGATATCACCGTTTTTATTACTGCACCAAAACTTAAGGATATTACCTACAAATTGACATCAAAGTTATTGTTCTCAGTTGAATAACTTGAGAGCTAGCGCTGTTTGAAAATGCCCCTTCACAAGGGTTATGTGTAGAGCCTCGTTATACGTCACGTGTGCCTTCGGTAGCTCACTGGTAATTCCTCCATGATTTGGAAAATGTGTTTCTTAAAAAATATAAAAATCTTGGGTATCTTATACTTATGCACTAAAAGTTTCTTGAAAGCGATATTGTATTTTTATTTAATCCTTTAATAGCGCTTATACGAGGCTCTACACATGACCCTTGTGAAGGGGCATTTACAAACAGCGCTAGCTCTCAAGTTATTCTACTGAGAACAATAACTTTGATGTCAATTTGTAGGTAATATCCTTAAGTTTTAGCGCAGTATTAAAAACAGTGATATCAATGTACTAGTTTTTGAAATATGTTAGAAAAATGGAAAAAAAAACAGTCGATTTTCGACTTAAATTAGCATTGGAATTTTTTTTTAAGACACTTTAAAGTTAAATCTTTCCTGATGTTTATTTTTATTTGAAAGATGTTACTTTTACTTTTTAAACAAATTTTTTTTTACATCTTTAGGACATTTCTGTCCACATTTATCGGTCTTTTTTGGCAGAGGTATCGACAAAAATCGAAAAAAATTAAAATGGCGGCCATTCTGACAGGAGGGGGGGTAGACCCCCACAAATGTATGTTTTTGTCGATGAAATTAGGTATATTTTGTAACCTCAAATTATCGCTAGGTCGACACCGGACACACTGTATATTAGTTAGTAGAGTTAAAAAATATATATTATATTAAAAATATTTGATAAATAATTTCGAAGAAAATTCAAAGAAGCGCAAAGGGAATAAAATCTCCTTTCATGATCACCGTAGCGACGACCGTTGTGTTTTGCGAGCGCTCGATTTTAACTAAACAGACATGATAATTAGATATTAGATACCAATAACAAAACCTCTCCATGCTCCATGTATTAATTGGTAACGTTTACATCTGGTAAAGGTATGATAGCTTAGAACAGCCAAAAAATCATATTTTACAATTTGAGACGCGAGCTAAGTAATCTTTCTTAATATTATGACGTATTTACAATGTTTGATCATGACAACTATACTTCTTATAACTTTTTTACTTCTTAACTACACTAATCTTAGTATCAGTAGTATCTTAGTATCAGTAGTAGGGCACATATTTAACGCGATAAAGCGCAGATCAGTCACTTTTAATTGTATCAGATGCCCCAAAGGTAGACCAAGATTTGCTTTAATGAAATGACACAAAATTGTAATTTCTAAAATATGTTTTAATCTTATAAATTAATATAATAACATATGTTTAATCTCGGCGGTCGGAATCTGCTGGAGCACGGAATCGGTCGCCATTTCGATGTTTTCGATGAGCAGATCAATTGCTTCGTTTCCGCTATGGGATCTGTATAGACACGCATAGACGCGGGGATACTCGTCGCTGTCTATACGCAGCCAGAAATTGAGAGATCCCTATCTACAAGATGGCTTAGGCCGCGAAAGCATTCATTCTCACTGACGTATGCGCACACTCCAGCCCGCGGTATGAAGGAGTGTTCCAATTTATACCCCGGGTAGGTAAGGTGAGAAGTGTCAGTCAGAGAGGAGATCTGCATTTCGGTCAAAAACAAGAGAGCCGGCTTCGCCGTTTCAAGGTGGTGGTGAACGGCATTCAGGTTTGAATGTAATCCCCTGAGGTGGCAAAAGTTCACAGAGACTGTTTGGAGGACAATTCACATTGCCGTCACTTCACGTTGATGTCAAGTAAGAAAGAGGTAATTCCCCGGAGGCACCAGCCTAATTCAGCTACATATAAATATGCAACGTGGCGCTACCTCTATAGGGGGTAGCCCAATTAGTTCACCCAAGATGCTGGTTTGCATCCCAGGCTACTTAGCCCTACCGCCACGACAAGGCTTGGACCGTGGTGGGGAGGTACTTATTATTGTACTTATTTCATCTTATATTTTACTTATCTAATATCTATCGACGTCCATAGACATCCACACAATTGCTAAGCAGATGCTCTGCCCTCGTTTCCTCATCCTCCTACAATGGGCCACTGAACTGAACCTCACACGCATGTTAGTTTCGTCACATTATTTACGCAGTTAACCTAAATATAATTCTTAGCGAATGCCTACGTCATAACATCTACCTTGATGCCAAATTGCAGCCCAATTCGTCCAGTGGTTTGGGCTTTGCGTTGACAGATCACTATGTCAATCACCTATGAGTTTTATATATAATACAATTACAGGGTTACCTTTTGGTCACCCTACCGGTAAGGCGATAGGCGATACGTTTCCGTTCCCTTTCCGAGTTGATATGTGTGCGATGGCCACGCATGTAACGTAAGCGGATCGGCACTGCCTGGTTGACGGCAAGGCGATAGGCGTTCCGTTTACGATCCCTTTCCAAGTTGATAACTGTGCGGCGACCTTTATTCAGATTGTAATTTGCGTTGAATTATGCAAGGGTAGTATAATTAATGAATATTGTAATTAACATTCCATATAATTGATTGGAAGATTTTTTAGTGAGCTTGAAGCCACTGCTAGGTAGACCTAGTTTATCTACCTAAATCTATATGTACCGTACTGGTAAAGACAAATTAGTAGGTACCAAGAATACTTACTCTGATCTAAAATAAAATAAAAAATATTTTAATATTGCGTATTCTAGTACTTATTGAACTAATTACTTTTTATTCGAATGTAGCCTCCATATTTTGCCCTAAAATGCAATAATTTTTAAAATAATTAATAATTTAGTCCAATTAAAGTCTGCCAATTTAATCTGGTTATATCCTAGCTGAACCGACAAGTCATGTTTTCATTTTATTTTTGCCGCCAATATTATGCGAAGGAATTGTGAAATACTATTTGAACCCATTTTTAATAACTGTTTCTCAATATTTCAAAAATGAAATATTTATTAATTTTGGTACAGTCGTGTTAAAGTTATGCGCTTACAAATTTGAGGCTATCATTTTACTTATATAAAACTTTCTATTTCACGTAGTTTCACTTGCATAACATAATAAATACACTTCAATATTAAGATCTACTAAAGATAATATAAACATATTTACCATCCTCTGAAATAAGAATAGATAGTTATAATTTAAAAACAGATTTCTCACGCATAATTTATACTTAGTTCTAAAGCATATATCTTAGATAATATTTACAGTTAAAGACTCAAGTATTTTACTTAAAACCTGCCAGTTATTGAAGGAAATTTGCAATATTTAGATTATTCACCAACGTATGCAGGTCCCAGGCACGAGATATTGGATGCCCTTCAAATCGGAGCAGTAGGTATTTACTGAGATCAGCGAGTAAAACGAAACAAACTTTTTATTATAATATTTTGTTCAAATCTTAATTTTAAAAGATTAAAATTATTTTGTAATTCTAGTTGAAATAAACAGCTAAAGAAAACCGTTCAATATTGTATAAAAAAAAGTTATGAGAAAGTTTTGGTCGTTGAGAAAGAAAGAAGAAAGAACTTACTCTTTTCTGTAATAAAATTCGTGATATACTATTCAAATAAATGATAATAAGTAGTTTTCAACGCTGTAATTACATATTTAGTGTAGTGGAAAATTAATGCGGATTGACACGCAAGCTCAGAGTAGGCAGAGAGCATATTATAGTACCACATATCACGGTCCTTATACACTGGCCTTGCTTCCTCCACATTCACATCTTGCTTCACACATACACGCCGGTTGCCAAGACTCTTGACGGCACCTTCGGACAGTGCTCTATCAGTCACCATGGTACGTCAGTTTTGATCTTATCCGGAACCGATTTTTTTATATTATAAACAAACATTATTCGTAAGCTGCAGATTAGATTAGAACAAAAAATAACAAACCTGGCTCTGTAAAAAAAAATATGATGTAGTCGTATTGTTTAATTTGAAGTTTCTATGAATGCGAAAATAAAGGAAAGTGGAATTACGTTCACTCGTAGCATAGTTACGAGGTGGTAGGGGCATGTAACAAACTGCAGGTTGATAATTTTGATAATTTTAAGTTCCTATTTTGCAATCCTGTAATTGCTTATTTTATTAATTTGGTATAAAGAACTATGTAGGTAATCAACATACATACATAAATTAAAATAAACTTGCTATCTTAGAACCAGTATCCGAAAAGAGTGTTATAACATTGTTGTTCATTTCTGTTGTTATATTAAAATAGAAATAAAATGTAACACTTTGTTTATAAGTACTAACTGTTACAACCAATAAGGTTTAGATTGACATAAATATACGCCTACAATAACGTACATTTACATAGAAAACTGTCCAAATAGTTTAAAACAATACTGTTACGTCACGGCTACGTCGCTAACCCCTGATTAAATAACCTTTCAAGTTCAACTCACATCCAGAAGGTGGAGACCCTGAGAGCAGTTTCAGTATAGATATCGCGCGGAAGAAGTCCAGGAGCGACTTTACCACTTTGTCAAACGATATTGTATTACGATATCTATCAGATTTAAATACCTAGTAGAAAATGTACCTAAGTGAGAATTAAGCTTTATTTATCTATATAGTAACGATGAATATAAATTTTAAAATTATATTTCTCTGACACTACTGCTAACTGCAATTGCCACCATCTTGTTGTATGTTGAGACTTACTGCGACAGTCAGACAGAAATACAAATAGATCTCGATCTTTTCTCTTTATATAAATAACATATTAATAAATAAATAATAACAAAATACTTACCTTTAATTGTCAATACTTTGACTCGTTCCTCGGCACCATCGGGGCTTATAAACACCATGAAATAATCTCCGAAGTATTTTGCTTTTACCACTTTCAATTGGAGATATAGAGTTTGATTTCTGTAATTTTATTGAGATGTATAATTTTATTAGATGTTTATTTTTCACTAGTAGTGATCGCCTGTCGACCGAAATTAGATCTAAGTGAAATAAACTTTTTTGTAGTTAAAAACTAAATATCATATTATGACATGTTGTGTCAGTATAACTACGGTAGTCAAATCGTGTGGACTTGTCTTAGACCATTTACAGTGGTTGGCCAAATAATTAAGGATAGAGCAGGCATTTACTTAATTTATGGTTGATTATTTTATATTGATTAAATGATGTAGTTTTTAAGGGGTTAGTTTATCTGATCTGATGTAGCTACGGGTATCATTGTCATTGTTTTTGTCAAATGGCAAAACAGGATACGTGCGCCAATTTTTAATAGCTCCATGATGCCATTTCTTCTCATCATGTCATTGTCAGTCAAAAAGCGCGATATGCAGTACATAATATTATTGTATTGCCTAGGTACTATTTTCTCATTAGTTTTAACCGACTTTTGTGTGTTAAATAACCAAAAGTAAAAGAATGCTCCATATAACAATATTTTTATTATGTTTTATCTACGATTTTGCAGTTTATTACTAGTTTTCTGAGATAACTTCAAATTTTCTACTTTTTAGAACGGGTAAGGCTTTGGACACTATTAGTCACGCACGCACGCACGCACGCAGGCACGCACGCGCGCGCGCGTACACAAACACACACTTCTTAACTCTTTGTTTTTTTTCTCATTTTACTAACTACGGAAGGATGACAACTTGTACTACATATAAGCTATGAAACTTAAGTTTGTGGGAATGTGCACTTTTTTGTAAGATCGACGTACAAATCTATATTTTTACATATAATAAAACTGTAGAAGACACTCGTAATTCTGTCTGTGTTTTGTGCGGCTTTCACGCAAAAACTGCTGGATGAATTTTGATGACCGGTTTTTAGGGTTCCGTATCTCAAAGAGAAAAAACGGAACCCTTATAGGATCGCTTTGTTGTCCGTCTGTATGTACGTCTATCAAGACCTTTTTCTCTAAAACGCGTGAAGGGATTAAGCTGAAATTTTTGTCAAATACGGAGGTCGGTTACGTCTTGATGCCTTGAAAAAAATCACACTTCTAAGCTAACGCAATAAAAAGTTATAGCCAATTATGCACAAATTTTGTATGAAAACGTACTTTGTCGTAAACCAAAAATTATCGGGTACTTCCCGTTGACCTGGAGTTGTGAAATTTGGCAAAATTAAGAACTTGAGCAACCGTCTAATTAGGCGGTTGTGGCACACATTTAGTAGGCGCCTTACAGTTATAAGTTGATAATGATTTTTCTAATGATCTACATATAATTTACTAGTTTTCAGATTTATTCCTATATATATTTATACTATAAGTTCTTACTTCTTGCCAAAGCTCCAGGTCAACGGGAAATACCCGATAATTTTTGGTTTTCGACAAAGTACGTTTTCATACAAAATTTGAGCATAATTGGCTATAACTTTTTATTGCGTTAACTTAGAAGTGTGATTTTTGTCAATTTAAACGGCAGGCGTAAGTTACAATAATTGAAAACCATGCATTACGTTTGGATTGTTCTTCCCATTCATACGGAACCCTCGGTGTGCGAGTCGAACTCGCACTTGGCCGGTTTTTTGTTATTTAATATGAATTAGTGCTCGGTAACATTTAGGCTATTAATTATCAATATATAAAGTGAAAATTTTTAAAAAGTACACTATAAAATAATGGATAGACCATTCGGTTACACAAATTTACCTACATGTTACCATGAATACATATTTACAATAATGACAAGACAACGGCTGTAGGGTCGACTAGTCTATACATATAATAAAACTGTAGAAGACGTCATCTTGTCCATTTCTTGTGCGGCAAAAACTACTGTATGGATTTTGATAAAACTTTTTTGTTATATAGGTATTAGTCTTCGGTAACATACAATAGGCTATAATTATGTATACAATGCTGCAGTCAATATCTCGAACTGAAGTACACTATTGGAGAGCAAAATAACGAATTAATAATTCAGCCATATAACATATACATTATCATGACAACATATTTCCAATTATGACAAAACAACGGCTGCCCAGTCATCTAGTGCGTAGTAAACTAAATAAGTAATATAAAAGTATTTTTAGTGCATATACCTAGTATAGCCATAAGTTCTGTTATAAAGAAAAAAAAAATTTTTAAATGCAAATAAGATATTTTATTACTTTTACCGTGTGTTAGTTTAAGACACAAATTTAAAACAGTTAAAAATAAAAAGGTTATTCGAAGTGGTCTCCATTAGCTACATTACAGTCCTTAAAAAAATGATGCAAGTAATAATAAAAGCATGCACTATTTCCATACGGAAATTCTTCACTGCCAATCGTATGTTTTGTTTTAGGGACTCCAAATTATCATGGCGTTTAGAACTAGCTGTACACTCTAAAACTGATCATATAGTCTGGTCAAGTAAGCATCAAAAATAGGGGTAAGGTTACATTAATTCGCACCTTGCTAAAAATTGGCAGGAATGTTGGGAACCCTATTATACTGCCGTCCGCAAGCTAAAATGCCGTTAAGTAAC
>LUGF01053824.1:106505-119218 GCA_001625245.1 Calycopis cecrops
CACTACCTTTACTAACCACTTGTAGAATATGACAGAACCTACTCAATAAACCAGCCAATAAAATTCGTTTAGGTCCTCTGCTGTATACCTATTTTAAATCTAATGATAAAGCGGTGGAAACCTCGGAGCGAAACTAGTATAAAAAAAGATCCGCACTCACCCAGCTCCAAGAATTTAACGAGTTGTTTGGTCGAGCCCGCCCTCCGTGTCTTCTTTTTAGATTTTTTTTTTTTGAACTGCACGTAGTAGATCCCCACGCTTTGCAGGTCCCACTTTTTAATGTGTAAAGTGACCTTGACGGCCTTTTCGTCTTTTTTGTCTACCGTCACGCCTTCTGTAACTTTTTTCTGGAAGAACACAGAGAGGTCGAGAAATCCATATTTTTTATATTATAGCATAAGATGGATCCTAGGTATCGTACGTAAATGTGTTTCACAGCGACACAAACACCTATAGATTAGGTTACCTAACTGATATTCTACTATCTAGTATGTAGTGTGTAATACTATACGACCCGGCTGGCGAAGTGGAACAGTGCTCGGATAAACGGAGCATGTTAACCCAGGGTTCGGGGTTTCGAATCCCGCCTTAGTGAGAGGGGGCTAAGTAGCCCTGGCTTAGCCAACAACGGTGAATCCAAGGGGGATCCAAATGGGAACGCTCCGAGTAGGCTTCGTTCGAGGGGGGTGCGGGGGTCGGAATTTTCTGGCCTCCGCAGCCAGGAGAGGTCGCGGGAGGAGAGGTGTATCGGTGTGTCGCTGACCTGACCTATCTCTTGCGACCGAACAGGGGCGCAGCGTCCGATGCGTTGGCGGTGGGGCCGTAGAGGAAGGGGAGATGTGGTGTGTCTTTGCTGTCTCCTTGTCCTCTGCGGCCGTTTGGAGGTTCGCGGCGAATCCTAAGAGCAGATCCGTCGCTGTGTGGAATGGGACATCCGTTCAGTAGTTTCGATTAACCTCGACTAACAGACAAACAAAAAAATTAAAAAACATTGTAAAGTGTTCTGTTACTATTTTAACGTCGCCCCCAATTAGTTTTTCGTAAATATAGGTATTCAATATACAGATACACGGATTTTACTGTTTTATTATATGTATACATACATATAAATACATAGATACACATCCATAGCCAAGGCGGGATTCGAACCCGCAACCCCTGGTGCAACATGATCCGCTTATCCGAGCTCTGTACCACTACGCCAATCCATACGGCTGAATTAATAACTGTACCTCATATGCACACTAGTTGTGCCCGTGTCTTAGACCACGTGCAATTTCAAAATGTAAAAAAAAGTGTAATAAATAATTATAATTATTAAATTATAGCTATTGTGAGGGTAGCCAGTGAAACTGTTGTCAAAATTGGTCCAGCCGTTTTAGAGGTTATTTTCAATAGTATAGGGGCAAACGAGCGAGAAGCATTTTGACGTCTCCGACGCCCATTGACATCCGCATAGTCTATACAGATAAGCTGCCTTCCTTTCTCCTCCCACCTCCATGGGCCACCTGCTAGTTATACACCGCACGAAACACGACAGCACAGCTGATATTGATTGACGATAGTGGCACAGAAGACCGCCCCTTATTTACGGGGTGAGACCAGGCAGCCGCTGGTAGGGGGCTCATAGCCCCGGAACAGCCTCCTCGACTTCCCCTGCGGGAGGTGTGAGATGACCAGAGATGGATGACCAGAGATCACAGCTCGCCGGTCTCGTGTAAGCGAGAGGTACCTCCCCGGTCGTGCCTGCCCAATTCGGCTAAACGCATGCAGCGTGGCACTACCTCTTACATACGCCCTACGGCTAAGAAGAAACAAAAACTGAACTTACCCACGCTCCAGTATACTGGCTCCTGAATTTAATATACTCATATTCATATCCGTCGGGTATGGCGATCTTTCTTGGACTGCTAGTGTAGTTGGTCGAATTAAACGGTACACTCTCTAGTATACTATCGTCTAAAACATTCGAATGAATGAACAAATTATATTTTGAATGATTGAGCTTATTAGGGCGACAGCACACTCGATACTTTTGGCAGAGGCGATCGGCGATTTTGCGATTGAATCGATCTGCATCACGTTTTAGCGACACTCCGCGTCCAGTCGCGGCGTCGGAATCGCTCGATTTAGCGAATGTTCAGATGCTCGATACGTATGGGTCAATTCACACCAAAAGCGCGGCGAAGGGCAGCGAAGCGGAGCGCACTTTCAGTGTCATTCATATGAATTTAGACTTTATTTTCATTTCTATAGTACTATTATCGAATTCTCGCGACTTCCGCGCGGATTCCAGCGCCTGCTCGAGCATTCGCGGGAATCTGCGAGACTCGTTTGAGTTTCTCATGCGATAATAAGTATTATAGTAATTTTTATAAAGTTGAAATTCATATGATACATAAACTGCGCTCCGCTTCGCTGCCCTTCGTCGCGCTTTTGGTGTGAATTGACCCTAACACTCGCAGTCGCTTTGTGACTAAATCGCCGCGTAAAGTGTGCGCTGAGGAGCGCCTCGTCGCTGCATTCAGCTTATTATATTAGCAGTATCGTGTGTGATGCCGACCTTAGTGAGTATGAACTTACGCAGATGCAAACAATCGTTTAGCGTCTGCGTACACGACACCACAAGATGACACACTGAATGAAATGCACATCTGCTCAATACGGTCTTGGGATATTTCGTATAACAAAAACCAAATTACTAAAATGGTACAAATCATTGTCAAAAATACAATAAAATCAAACTAAAACATAATTTAATTGTTTAAAAATAATTCTAATTTTTTAAAAAAATGTAACTGTTTGAAGTTTTGGGCAAAAAATATGCCTTGTTTCTGTAGAATTTTACATAGACAATAAAGGTGTTGTTTTTTTTTAATTTTAACATTTCTCACTTTTTTTGTAAATAATGTTTATTATGAGCACAGTGGGCTTAAAGATATTTACCTATGGCGTTAGGTTGGCTAAAAAAACTAGTGCAGTGTAGATGGTCACATTTACTACATAATACATATTACTGGGTGATGGACGAGGTGCATCCATCCTCCCCCTCGACGGATCTCCACCTTGTCGCGGTGAGGGGGCTTAGTAGCCGTGGCTTGGATAACCACGATGAACCAAGAGGGATCCCGGGTGGGCACGCGTCGGGTGGGCTTCGCTGGAGCCCGCTGTGGATGCGTCCATGGAGGAGGGGTCGCGTGAGGAGAGGTGTCTCGTTGTGTCGTTGCCGTGCACCCTATCTCCCGCGACCGAACGGGGGCGCACGGCACCCGCAGGGGTTTAGTCGGTAGGGGCAGCCCAGTTGTCGAGCCCGACAATGTACCCGAGCCACCCGGGCTCCTGGGTAGCGTGCGTAAAGGTATTCCCCTGCGTCAACAAAAAAAAAACAAAAAAAAACTGACCCCGCGCGATATTTCGAGTAGTAAAGGGCAGGAGGACTCCTTTCATGCCCTTCCCCTTGGACGGACCGCCGCATGTTTGAGTGGCGGACGACCCTCGTCGCAACTGGATGGGGAGGAAGGTACACCAGGAGGTTTTAGTGAGTAAGTATACGCCCACAAACACAAAATTTGCGGTGGGAGTCACACATAATCACTCGATCCCCTGAAGTCGAAAGTATTTCACCAAAATGTTCGAAGATTTAAATCTGCACCAACGACCTAACAAATATTCCTCAACAGAATATTAATTATCCCATCATGCACTTTTATAATTGTTGCAGAAATGCATTAAGTGTTGTCGGTGCTTTTACTGATTATCCATTTGTAATTTTCATTCATTTATCCTTTTAATTTGTTGCAAATAATATTCAATTTAAAAAAAAAATTATAAATAAAAATGTTGTAAATATAAACTAGATAATATATTAACACGCCAAATGTATAATACCGGTAGACCGTATTGAGCAGTGTAACGTTAGAATCTATAGGACTTTTTAGTCTTTTTGATTGTTGTAGCGATAAGTCTACCGCCGATTTATATATTTTGTCTACCGACTTGGCTACTAGATCTAAAATTTATACATAAATTCCATATAAAATATGAAAAAAAATTATCTCCAGTAGCCGACAGATCATGCGCTAATTTCAGCACGAATCCACCTATCTCGAAACTAAGAGGTTTCTCAGGAGTCATCTATTACTTAAAAATAGCTATGAACTGTATAAATAAAATACAATAATAAAATTTCTGTAAAATCAGTATCACAATGTAATCGCCAAGTCCCCATTAGGTTAGAGATAGGGTTCCGGTTGTATTGTACTTAAAACAGTTCAATACAGCGACATTCCTCGCTCCCTAAAATTCATTAACTATTTTGACTACTATAAGCTATAGGGCCTGCGCAGACGATGGAGTTTTCTCCTCGGCGCGGCGGAGAAAAAAGTGCGCTCCGCAAATAAAAGGTCTGTCGCCGATTTACCGCGAACTCAACGCACACGATGTGTAATCATTTGTAGCCCGGAAATGTAGAGATACATTTACGGGCAACGCGGACAGAAATCCGCCATGTGCATGTGTGTGTGTGTGTTGCATCGGCTAGTCACACAAGTTCTATTTCTTTCGGGAACTTCCCCGTACTTTATCTGGTCCACCTTGCATTTCCTCGAATATCGGGGGACTTTTCGTACGTAGTACTTTTGTTTCCTCATTTACGCTACTTGACACAGCTGTCAGCGATCTATTTTAGAGGTCAAAAAAGTTCGCGGACTAAAGTCCCTCGTCTGCACATCCCTTAAGTACATAATAATATGGCTAATTGGAAACTTACCTGGCTCGGCTGTAATAACACGGAAAACAAAAAAATAGTTAGCTCAAGCGTTAGACAGAATGCGGTGCTATAAATTAAGGCCATCAAAATAGCGAGGGCCGGAGTTTTTCGGCCTCTGCAGCCAGGTGTCGAGAGGAAAGAGACGTATCGGTGTGTCGTTGCCGTGTACCCTGTCTCCCGCGACCGAACAGAGACGCACCGTCGGATGCGTTGGCGGTATGGTCACAGAGGAGGAGGATATGCGGTGTGTCGTTGTCGTCCTCCCTGTCCTCTGCGGCAGTTTGGAGGTTTAAGGCAAAACTAAAGTGCAGATCCGCCGATGGGTGTGGAAGTTCCTTTGGGGTGTGGCTAATGCTTTGCAGGTGACAACTTGCCTTTGCCCACAGCCCCTGGGTGGCCGTCTCGGGGTTGGTCCTTTACCCTGCGGACGGGGGCCTTAAAGGTAAAGCGCGTCTTTGTCTTTCAGGTACGCCTTGCTCTTGAACGACAGGTCCGCACTTCTCCCTTGGAGGGACGGCTGCTTGTGTGTGTGGCGGGCGACTCACGAACGAGGGCAGTGGATGTGGCATCTGTTTCCATTGTCCTCGTCGTAAGTGGAAGAGGAGGAACACCTGGATGTTTTAGTGGGTATACGCAGCATGTTTTGCAGCGGAAGTCCCACATAATCATTCGCTTCCTCCTATGGCGAGTGGTATGCGTAATGCATTACGAGTACTTCCAGTAAAAAAAAAAAAAGGTGTATATTGTATTTCAGTTGTATGGTCAGCTCGTCTGTTTATTCAATATCGGGATGCCAATATCCGGGGATTGAGATAATTGAATATTGCAAACTTCTACCCCCTTATTAATAAACATGGAATAACTATATCCAAGTAATAACCTGGTAATAAACTGACATCTGTCAAATTCCATACTTTTTTTGTGTTTTTTATTATGGAATTTGACAGATGTCAGTTTATTACAAGGTTATTCCTTGGATAGAGTTATTCTATGTTTATTAATAAGGGGGCTGAAGTTTTCCAAAAGGAACATTTTCTGAAGCTATTCTATGCGAATGACACATTTACTCCTTAGTTTATAATGAGTGAACAAATGAGTAAAAGGAAAAAACAATGTTAAACGAAGATACGTAGCTGGCGTCTCAAAAGTGGCAAGTTGAATTACGGTTGGATTTACACCAATTTATGTCATCTATAGTCGAACTGCGATCATTTTGTTTTTTATATTCAATCGAGTATCTATACTCTTTATGATCTAAAGCTCATTCCATCTATTCAACGTGACTTGATGAACATTCGTCGCTCACTATTAAGTCGATTTTAGGTTTTTGTATAACTTGTGTTTATATTATGATAATTGTATACTCACGCGCTACAAGTTCTGAAATTTAATTAATATCTATAAGTTGTAATCCAAGAATACTTACAATCGTTGTCCAATTAAATATAATAATGTGTAATAGTAGCAATCGCTACAAGTCCGGCGGCGCTCAAAAGGGCCCCGCTGTTAAACAAAATATACAGGGCCTACATGGTGTACAGGGCCCATATATACTCAAAACATATAATAACAAATCAAGAGAGGCTAAATAGAATTTGCCATAGACCCCAATCTAGCTTATTTAAAAGTGATGTGTAATTTGTTAATTTTCACATAAGTTTATGAAAAAATATTTATTTTACAGCTCGAATTAATATTTCCTTTAGAGGGTTGTATGATGACGATAATGATATTTTTACAATCGGGCTCAGCCCATCGTTGCCGCCGCTGCAACTCCTATGTCGCCAGGATCAGTAGCGACAATCACAACCACTCTTTGTTGTGATCTCGTGGAGCTCGGGGGAAAATTACATCTGTCTTGGGTCCCCAGACAGTATAAGATGTATCCTAATTTTCAATAAATTTAATCAGAAGAAAGTAAGAGTAGTAGGAACATATCCCAATTTCCCCCTCAGTCAAAGAGGGGGACAGTAAAATTTTGCAATGACTTATACAAGCCAAGGAGTAATCAGAAATAATAAAGCAGCATAAAAAAACGAAGAACACTGCATTTAAAACTCACCATCGCCTAAAACAAAAAAAATAATCATTTAATAATAATAACAGCAAAAAAGCGCAGCTTTATAAGGGCTCGCGAAATATTTTAGCTGGTATAAATATTTCTTATACAGTTGTGTACAGGTACAGTTACACAATCTTAAATCATAGATGGTGTTAGTAGTCTATAATATTATTACCATTTTATTTTAATATTAGTTAACACATCAAGACGTATATTTAAATTACTATGCTAAAGCCCAAACCCAAAGGTCTTATAGTTTCCGTAAAGTGTACCACAAAAATGTAGTGGCAGTTGGACAATGAATGCCATCGTCATTTCAGTGCCGCCAATATTGGGGTGCGCCGGATCTTACAGCAACAGGCCATCTCGGCAACTGGGCGGTCCATCATGAGGGACCAGTCCTATCCCTTGACTTGGGGCTTGACGGGACAATCTACTGCTCATCGTTATCCTAGCCAATGTATGTTAAAGAAATACATATATTCTACACATGTATACTTCCATAGGTGAGATTCGAACCCGCAACCGTTGGCGTGACACACTTTACACAGCGGTAACGTAGCTACGTTATTTGAGCCATTCGATCTTAATTCAATAATTAGCTATAATACTCAGCAATTGTCAAATTAAATGTTTATAACTCTTGTTACTTCCTACGTAACTCCCCATGTGGTTTCTGTGTCTCTCGCCGGTTCTGCCAACTCGTTTATAGTGGTGCCGAACTATCGATATTTGACCTTGAAATTCAGTTAGGATATCGAAAGTACAAAATATGGCAATACTATTGATGACCTATAATAGTATCGATACTATCGATAGTATCCTATCCTAGTAAATAGTAAGCCTATGGAGCGGCATCACTACTCGTTAATGCGAGTGGCACTTCTTCGGTACCATGCAGCATGGCGCTGTCTCTTACAAAGCGATATAATCATTATTTGAATCAACAATGAAGGAGATATTTGCTAGACTTGAATTCTATTTGATATAGTACTTACGTTCATATTCTGAAACAATGATTAGAGTTTAGGTTTGGAATAATTATTCACAATTTATTTTTATAGTAATATGAGAGGTTAAATGAGTAGTACATGGGCCACCGGCTACTCGTACACCGGAAAAACTGGGATAACACAGTTGTCACTTTACACCTGTCTCGTAAAAGCGAGAGGTACCTCTCAGGTTGTGCCAGCCCAAGTCGGCAGCATGCAGGCATGCAGTGTGGCACTACCTTTTAGTGATAACTAATGTACCTACCTACTATTAGAGTATGCGACACCAAAAAGATTAGAAGACTATAAGATAGATGTAGCATGTATCACGTATCATGTTGTCATAAGTCCAGAAGCGCGTTTCCTATAATAATTATGGTGCCCTGTTGTTATTGACTGCCTCGTGGTCTAGTGGCAAGCGTGTTCAACCACAGATGTGAGGTCCCGGGCTCGAACCCCGGGTCGGACCAAAAATCGTTAGGGAGATTTTTCAACTTCTAACGGTCCGGAGTCAGGAAGTTGGCGTTGTTACATCCCTGTGCCTCGGATCAGTATGTCCTGCGTAGGTGGCTCGTCTATATAGACGACAGCCGTAACTGCTATGAAGGGATTATATTTTATATACAATATCCTCTTTATGTACTCATATCTATTTTCTAAGGATAAAATATTAACACAAAACATTGTCTTTGTTCTAAATTGGTTAATAAATTAATAAATATCCTTTATTTTGCTACATTCGGTAAAATAAATATAAAACATCGAATGCATCTTACCATATTCTTCTAAAATAAAGAAAAAAAGTATGTTTATTCATTTTGCACAAAGTTTATTTTAGATGTTAAATATTTAGAGAAAACAAGTTTTAGGAGTCATTCTGAAATGCACTAATGGCATTTTAGGGTGGCTTCCAATAATTCTTAAGTACTTCACAGTAGATCTTATAATATTTTTATAATATAGGAGCATTGATTTAGAAGAATGTTAATTGTATTAATTGTAACCTAAGTCTTAGAACTTTTCGTGAATACATAAATAAAGAATATATGTTTTCTTTCTCCCGCTATAGTCTACTGTAGAGAAGCTATGCAGGTTTGCACTTCCTGCTCCCGCAAGACAGTACAGCTGTGACATTACGGCCATGTTGTGTGAGCGAGACGTTCTACTCCGGTCGTACCGGAAAATTTGCAAATTATAAACTTTACTCTTTCTATTAAACTCTTCATCTAATACACTACGTGTTGATAGGAAGAGGAGGTATATATAAAACTGAACTAAAAAAAATGTACTTACTTTCCTCTGGAAATATAATAATTTTGTAGATATTTTTTTTAATTTTATTATATAACAAAACAAATAAGTTCTAAAACTAAAACCCAACTACTGATAATCACGATTTATTTAATTAAGTAATTTAGTAGCTTATAAGTAGTAAATAATATATATCATATGAAATCATATGAATAATATATATATAATTTATATATTTTATCCATATGATTTCCCAATCGTGCATGCAGAGTTCATCTGTTATAATTGTATTGCGTTAAATTTAATTTATTAATGTATTTTTTTATCTAATTTCGATGTATTACGCAAATTCAATTTTGATAATAGGTTTATCATTCGATATTTAAATTTAAAAAATCTAAAAGAGTAACCTAACATAACTTAAAAAAGATTTAACAGAAAATAACCGCATCGTATCAGCCAGGTACTGCGGAGGTATAGACGCAATTCGGCTTCAATACAGAATTTTGTTTATAGTACAGGGATGTAAACGAGCAGTCCGTGACTCCGTGATCCTCATAGAGGCTATATAGCTGCGCTGCCCTCCTTTCTCCTCCCTCTTTCAAGGGCCACCGGATACTTGCATACAAAACGAAACGCGACAGCACAGCTGTCACTTTCGCCGTTTCGTGTAAGCGAGAGGTAGGACGTGCCGGCCTAATCCGTGCAAGCATGCAGAGTGGCACTACCTCTTACTCTATACCATGACACCTCAAGCGACCCACAAATTATTATCTATGGTTATTACGGCCTGTTATACTCGATATGTTTTTAACAATGGCATGTCCGCCCTAAGGCTAACAAGATGCGCTAGTTGACGGTTCAAGGGGCCACATGCCGCCTCCCCTCTAGAGTACCCCTAAAGCAGGGTTTCTTAAAGTGGGGTCAATTAATATTCTTGTGTACATACAATGATTTTAAATATAATGCATATTACATAAATAAGGATTGTTTTTTCCCTAAAATATTTTTGACAGGGGTTTGCGGAGCTTTTCAATTCTGAAAAGGAGTCCGTGAATGTAAAAAGTTTAAGAAACCCTGCTCTAGAGCTTTTGTATAAGAGCGCGGAGCGTGCTCTTGATTTTACTACATATAACTAATACTTGTCACTCTTCATAATATCATTTCACACTGGGCCATCGGTGCACATCTGCAGCCAATTCAACTCTCAGTGTGTCTGTGTGTCCAGAGCTTCATTGATCAGCTAACTATTTACAATAACAATTGTAAACTATTTGGTATGGCAGAGGGAAGATTAAACAATGTGGCGTAAAATGATCAGAAGTTTTATTTTATATTTTAAACCTATGGAGTATGTTCTTAAAAACGTGTGAACAAATAAAAGTAGGTACCTAAATCGCGCGGAACAGGGAATCGCGCTTTTGTCGAATTATCGGAGCAAAATCCAGTCGCACGTCGGACAAGAAGTTTTGTTACATATTTATAATGTAAGTGAATTTACCAGTTTACACTTACCGTAATGTTCTGTAAAATAAAAAAGAAAAAATATATATAGAAAATTGTGACGTTAAGAAAATGAAACCTATACAAGGTCGAAAAAACCGAGAAGCATTAAATGAAACCACATATTTAGTATATTATTTTTAGGCTGCACAACAAAAATAAGATCAATTAGAGGAATAATTATAGTTGAGGCAGTTTTTTCTCACTTCGTACACGCTGTATCTCAGCCGACCGTGAGGCCTGCTGGCTGTGTGAGGTGGCCGCTAGCTGTATAAATCAGTTCAAATGATGATTGCATTTGCATTTCTTAATTGTTTAGAGAAGTTCAATTCTTTGAAGAAATATTTTCGTATACTTCTCGCAAACTTTTTTAATAGTTTCGGATAAACATTAACTTATGGTACACGTAGTTTCATTTAGTGCCTCTCGCTTTTATCAATCTCGTATAATACTAGCTTTTCCCCGCGGCTTCGCTCGCGTTGAACTCTAGTGAAATGCAGGACAAAAGGTACAAAATGTAAATGTGTACTTACTCCACAGCTCACTAGCTAACAGCGCCTGGTCCGGCGTCGGCAGGCTGTATATGTAGCCGATCTGGCACGGGTTCCAGTGCTCACACACCTCGCGGTCAGGATCCAGCTCACCAACATACTTGTAAGTCTGCAATAGTTTAGGATAGTAAGAGGTAGTGCCACTTAGCATGCTTGCATTCAGCCGAATAGGGCCGGCACGACCGGGGAGGTACCTCTACACGACACAGGCGTGAAGTGACAACTGTGCTGTCGCGTTTCGTGCGGTGTGTAAGTAGTCGGTGGCCCATGAAGGTGGGAGCGGAAAGGGGAAGGCATCTGCATGGCCTCTATGCAGATGTCTATGGGCGTTGGAAGTCATGAGTCATGTCACGTCATATCATTAAAAAAAAGTTACATGAGTCAGTTGTTGCAGCATTCATCGGCAAAATAATTTTACGGCTGGTGCAGTGGTACAGGGCTCGGATAAACGGATCAAGTTGGGCCAAGGGTCGCAGGTTCGAATCCCGGATAGGTCATATATTATGTTTATCTATATAATATTTATAATATAATATGTTTATGTAATAAAAATCTTAATTATACAAAGTTTCTAAAATTTGCAAAAACATATTAAATAAATTTCCATTATCTAGCAACACAAGACATTACAATACTTCGTCCCATGTTATAAACACATGTCATGGTTACCATCTGACGTGGAGCTCGCGCGTCACGAATGCTGGCGTCCGTGATCTTGAAGTCGATACACTTCGTATGCGAACAACGATCGATCTATTTTTAAGGACCATTTCTAATCGATTTTTATGTAATAAAACAATTAGACGACAATATTTCAAACACATTCTTGAGTTGACTAACGTAAGTTAAATAAGTATCTTATTTGAAAATTTGGCTAGTGACTAAAAACTAACCCTGAGTATATAAAAATACTTACTCTATCCGGATAATATCTGAAATGTACAACTACATCGTCGGTATCCTCCAGAGCGCACTTCCTGTTGGTATAGTTGAGCGAGGTGCGCTCTATGGGCGCGCAGCCGATCACCGTCGTCCCGTTTCTGGGTAAATCTGGACCTTCCACTCGGTGACCTGTGATATGAAAATAAGGTAAATCATTTTAACTATGCCTCGAGGTTTCACCTGCTTAAATTCCGTCACAGGACTGCAGCGACATTTGCCGGGCTTATTTGTGAATCTACAACATTCTTAAGTCTTCAACATACACCAAATATTTCGTCAAAATCGATCCAGTAGTTTAGGAAGAGTTCAGTGACATACACACGCACACAAGAAATATATATATATATATATATATAATATTTTTCTGTTTCAAGAATCGTAATGCATACCGCGTTTCAGAATGTGATAATCTTTCGTAAAGTTGTTGCACACGCACAAAGCTACGCACATACACATACACACACACATACAACCCAACCAAGGTACTCCGTACTCTCCCTCTGTATTATTAGTAAAAAGTAAACCTGTAATTGGATAATGGACTTAACCATTAAGATACAACAATGTAATTAGCTTTAAGGTCTGTGTCTGTGAATAAAAATAAATACAATTATCCACTTACTTATCTCCTTTACGGCCCGGCC